>BGZK01001376.1:0-163173 GCA_005406025.1 Eumeta japonica
GTGCGACGCGTTTCCAAGGTACATGCTGTGGAGGATCAGGACATCGACTCAACGGGTAGGATATAGAAGAAGTTCCTTCTGCCGCCGTCCAGCCGCACCGTCGGTCTGTCCACTTCATAGATGACGATGCTTCTTCTCCTCTGCAAGCCTGCATTTTATGTAGAATATATTCACAAGAATGTACAAATTAAATATATATATATGTGTATGTATATATGTATGTATGTATAGGAAAAGGTAAAGCAATTAATAAATTGTACTATTTACCAGATAATAAATGATAATATTCATCATTAAATTAAAGAAAAATCCGTTGTAATTATATTTTGTTTTTTATTTATTTAATGTTATTTACCTATATTTTTTTAAGATACATAAATTACTTTTAATTCTAGAGGTAGTGATTCAATTATGAATATTTAGACAATTATCAACAATAACGCCGATAATGATGAAAGTCGGTATTGGAAAGTATGATGTTCTTATAGTAGTTCATCGTGAAACTGTCTTTTAAATGGAGTCTCAGCCGGCACGTGAATGGAACTAATAAATTACTCTAACACATACAAAAACAGGTAAAGCACAAAAGTGCAGACATGTGTAAATTCCAAATTTAATATATTAATTCTTAATGGCTAATTCCTTGACATTTGAGTAATACTCTCGACGTATGTATGGGAATAAAAATGTGTGAGTCCTTTGAATAAAAAATAATAACAATTATAAAAATGAGGGCCAAAAATCCATGCTATTTCACAACACAGTTCCTTGATACACCGTATTGGAAAATAGACGCTTGCCTGCAACATGCATTAAAATTCAGCATGCCTCCCACCGCTGACCCTCGAATCTGCTTCTCCACTAAGAATCTCTATCCAAAGGATTGAATATTGATTCCATAGGATTGACAGATATCGAACACCTAAGCAAGTGTTATTTATTTTTATAATTATCTTAGTCCGCTAACCGTTAAATTGTTAATTTTACGTACGTTTCATGCCAACCAGGCACATCCTGGAAAATGTTTAATAGTAAGAAAGACTGATCGAACGTGAACAGCTAGCGCTGTAAACTTATGCAGACACAAAATCTACATTTAGCTACAATATTGCTCAAATACCTACAGGAGAGTCCGTGAAGCATCGACGGGAAGTCCGCCTTATGTGATAATGGCAAATGCTAGTCATTCTACTATTTTGAAGCATGTAGGTGGTACATGCTAGTCGATTCGGCATATTTTAATGTTCAAGTACTTCGCGTATTTGGTGCAACTTACAAGAGTTAATTTTACTGTTTAAAACGTCCAAAAATCAGTGGTTTGATATGTCTTTTTATTTTTTAAATTACATTTTACACGCTTAATGACATAACGAGGTTTTGAAGCTAAAATGCGAGAATTTTAGATATTTACGTAAAAATTAAAACGGCTACAGCAAATAAATAAATACATACGATACATAGAACAAGATTACTTTAAAATTGATTCCAAATAATTATGTATAGGGGTCCCTTAAAGCTGTAATAAAGTCCAACTTCTAAGCCCTATATAACCAAAATACGACCTTTAATGTCTTGTAGACCAATACGTGGTAAAACATTTTTTTAAATCGCACTATAAAAATTAATTGAAAAAAATCGAGTACTTTTAAAAAAATACAAGAAATTAAAAAAGATTTTAGAATTTTTGAGACTAGTATCTCGCCAGTATCGGTATCGAAAACAAACAAAAATCATCGAGACTCTTGATGGGCGAAATGTTTACTTACGTGATTAAGTTTATGTGAAACCCTCATTGTAAGAGTCCTACTCGCACTCATCGGGTTTTTAAACAAAACCACCACTGGCCATAGTTAGAGTTATATCTCTCTATGATCCTTTGAAGATCAATGAAGACAAAGGATTCTTACCAGAAAAACTTACGCGTTAAAGCTGATTAATTATAATTTTCTTGTAACAGTACACCTGTGAATCAAGCTTCAATTCGTAGAAAGCTCAATAAAACTTCCAAATGTATGTAATGTTTCTAGTGTGGATTAGACCAACATATCAAGCATTGTTATATGCAAAAGTCCACCGTGTCTCACCACCAACCTGGGTACAATACAGGCGTAAATTTTTGTTATGGGTTTTAAGGGGCAAGCGAGATGTGAGAACTACTACAGAGTGAGTAATTACTGGTGCCGAAGAATAGATGCAATCGCAGTGGAGTTCCCAGTGCGTCGCCGGCCTTTTAGCAAAAATAAACTAGAATAAATTAGATATTTTTTAATTCTTACAAATTTAATTCTTAAAATAAAACTACAGTAACCTGGAATATAAATAATTTGGGTTTCGTAACCAAGAATCGATTGTTGCAGGTACGAAATCTCTGCACTATTTCGGACTCATTGTAAGTAACGTCTTTGGTCAAGAGCACACCACAGTCCGACCCGTAGGTCAGCACCACCACGGACACGCAACCGTGTCCAGAGAAGTTCTGCTGACACACTGAAAGGATAGAAGAATTGAATTCAAAATTAGTGACTACGACAATTTCATTCCAAGTTGAAACAACACATTTAGCTATAATAGCTATTTTTTTACTTTCAACATTTTGTTTTTTACACTTATTCTCAACATGTTTCTACTAGCACTGTCTATTGTTTGTTCCCCGTGATAAGCATTTATCACTTACTTTTTCTTATTCTGCTATTGAAAAATACCTCTGAAATCTGTTATTATATGATAATAAATCAGTGAACAAATGTTAATTGCTAATGATAGTCTCAATGTGGCTGTGCTTTCTTATCTCAAGAAAAATCCCGGAACACTCGTGATTCTAAATCGTCTTTATGAACGTTATAATTTACTGAAATGTAATACTTTATTTCGAATAGCATGCTCTCACAAGACGAAAATAAGCATCTCAACGTTTATAAGCTTTTAGAAACGACTAATTCCCAAGTCATATAAATGTTAAGTAGCATTGGCTCAACAATATTAAAAAAAAGTATTCAATCTCCAAAATTCCACTGATTGATTATAACAATTAAATTATTTTTTTAGATATATTTCTGTTAGAAAAGAAGAAAGCATGGCAAGCATGGAAAGCATGGATTTGCTGTCAGTACAGACCAATAACAGAGAGCAAAGAAAGGCCAGTTTGAAAGAAAACCTAAAAGAGACTGAAAGTACATTTAAAGATGCAAAATAAGATCTAAATAATGTGTGAAAAGAAAAAAGAATAAAATAAATAAATGCTATGACAGAAGATTGTCGGATAATTTCCAGGTACACTACAAAACTTTTCTTTAATATGGTATTAAGGTCCCGGAATAATTCATAGACTTCATGTGTAAATTTGGCAGATATGAAAATAGATGTTTCCTGAATGAGGAAAGTCATCTGGAAGAGCGCTGGACGATTTATTTAGAAAATGTTCTTGCATTTAAGGATATAGCGGCTGAAACTAAATATATGATTGACGATGGAGATGAAAATGCAATTACAACAATGAAATGATGAAAACACTACAACGTGTGAAAGTTAGAAATACTGCCGAATAAAATAAAGTTTCGTCAGAGTGGTAGAGAGAAGCGATGGGGATACAATGACAAGCCTACTGTACAAGTTTTTTAATAAATGCTGGAAAAGCTGTACGACTGGTGCCAAACAATCATCGTACCGTTCTAAAAAGGTAAAGGTTCACGGCAAGTTTGCACAAACTACCGTCCTATAAGCCTCCTCAGCGTCGTTGGCAAACTGTATGTGAAAATCGTTATTGAAAGGATTGTGAATGAGACTGAAAATCATATCTGAGATGTACACGCGGGAATGGGATATACGGATCAAATTTTATCTCTACGATACATTACGGAAAAATTTTAGACCAAGGGCCAAAAGGTCTTCTGTGCTATCGTAGCTCTGGATAAAGCTTATGATAGAGCGGAAAGTAATGATCCGTGGATCACCCTATCTATGTATAATGTGCGTAAGGAGTTGTTACGAGTAATGCAATCTCTGTACAGAAGCTCCAGTGCCTGATTTACAATACATAACACATAACCTGACTAGTTTGACATCCTCAGGGATGTCAGGCAGGAGTGTGTAGCTTCACCGTGACTATTCAATCAATTCATGAATAGATGTCGTCTATATGAAAGTGTATAAGTGTGGACTAAGATCATCCGATCTGTCTGTCAAATGCCTCCTGTACGTCGACGACCAAGTTTATTGAAATCCGTATGCTTATATACGGTAGTGAAAGTTGGGTACTGCAGAAGAAAAATAAAAATAGAACCAATACAGTGGAGATACCATCTTTACGTATTATGTGTGAAGTGTCTTTGAAAGATAGATGTAGAAACAGGAATGACAGAGAGCAGTGTCATTTGAAAAAATATGTAGTGACTAGAATAGAAAAAGGAATGTTGCGATGATTTGGCCATCTGGAAAGCTTAAAAGAAAATAAATTGACAACAATTTAAGAAGTGAGTGTGTGTGATGGGAAGGTTCCTATGTAAACCAAATTGGTAGTATATTAAGTAAGAGCCAAATTGTGAGCACACGAGACCGACGAGTTTGCATTAAAATATTGATCGATGTCAATGAACGAAGAGAGATATGCAAAGGTCGTACCATCTGGAAATCTATAATCTCCTACTCATCTGAGAAATAGTACGTGTTTATATTATTCCAATATATTATTTATTTCTTAAATATATATTAATATGTTTTATTTTCTAAGTGCAGTGTGTACGTTAATTTTCATTAAGAAACATTTACACATAAAAAATTGTAACATATAGAAAAATCTAGTATTTGTTTAAATGTAAGACATGGTATTAAATGAACTTAAGGGCCTTTTTCACCACCTCCACATAAATAAAGTGACTTTGTTAAAATTGAGTTTATAAGAAAGTAGTGGAAGAGTTCTTGAATAAATTATTAATTGATCTACTAAAAATTCAAATTGTATTTGTGGCATTTCCAAAATTGAAAATTTTAATTCTTTTGCATTAAATTAGTTCAAAAAATATGTACATAAAAACATTGTTTCGTTACTGTAAATGTATTTCGTGTGTTTTCTTGATAGTAAGCTATGAGAAGTAAAGAAATATGCTATAAGAATAAATATATAGTTATATAAATATATAGAAACTGTTTTGCTTCACATTACGATAAACAACACGTGACCGAAATAATGAAGTTACTAAATCAATCATTAAATTAAAGGAATGCAGATATGTGGTCTAATACCTGTCGACATATTAAAAATATAGAAGAATAGTACTATTAATATTTTAAAATTTCCAGCAGTGATGCAGAATAATATAGCAGAAAGGAGTTTCTCTTTTTTTTTCAAATCCACTCTTTTGTTTTTAGTTGTATTTTTTTATTTTATTGTTATAAATTTAAACTTAAAAGTTATAATAATAAGTGCATTATTCCCGAAAACCTCTTCTCCTATTTTAAATGTATTAAATTTTAAATAATAATAATTAATACTTTTAAAATGTATTCTTATAGGTATACAAAAACAGTATAATTTTCTTGTGTATATAAAGGTATAATCACCTTTGGACAGGTAACACAGTCACTGTATACAATATAACATAAATACAGTATACAAGCTTTACAAACACATGACGCCGCGCGCACAAATAACGTGAAATATCAAAGCCATAAATAATATTATATATAGTACTTAATTTTACAATATTTTTGCAATATCGGGTTCGTTTCTTTTAAAAAGGGACACATACATCTCTCTGGAGTTTATTGTAATATTGTTTAAAGTACGATAAAAAAAAATCTCAACACTATAACAATAATGTTAGCAGATAGTAATTATCATAATCATTGTTATCACGACATACATATTTGAAATATAATATGAAATATTATATATTATAATATATATATATATATATATATATATATTATATAAAAATCGAGATAATTGTTTTTATTGATGACGTCATAACAATCTTTAATAAAACACGAAATTAGAAACAAAACTCTCCCGAGTTACCTGACCTTAACTAAACATAAATACAGAGGTAAAGGGACCTTAGCAGCTCTTATGAATTCGTATAAATCAGCTCGAAACTCATAAAAAAAGTTCGTAACTGAATCCCGTCTCCAATAAAAACAATTTACTTTTAAAAGAGGGAATAATGTAGTTGTCTAACTGCAAGATTGAACATTACAGCTTTCGAGTTTCCAGGGACACGGAAAGTGTTTCTCGATTTTTTTTTGTTGTATTTTTCTTCACTCTGTAATTGACTTTTGAATAACATCAACTGTGAGTTTGTAGTGAAATTCTGTTGTATGAAACTCTTTTTCAGCTCTGTGCCACTGACTATCGAATTGTTATATAATTGTTAATTAAATTTTATATAAAATTTCGGGGTTTGCCTTCTGTTACACGTTAATTCATTCTGAAATTATTTCACACAGAGAAGTCATAGAGGAAAATTCACAGTTCTATTACAGACGTTTTATTCGTTGTTTTGAAGTTAAATTCTTTTTTAACTTCTTGCTAAAAAAATGAAGAAAAATTCGTAATAACCTTTCAGTCCGATTTTCAAAAACATCAACTTCTTATATACCATACTCTCACAAAATACAGAAGTGAAGTAACAGCTTCTGCTGTTGGGTTTCGTCCAGTAAATGAGTGTGTCGGTGGTCTTTATTCTTCTCCATCACCTCATTTCCCCTCTATTTCTACCCAAGAAGTCGGGCAACGCACTGCTGACTCCTATGGGCTTGCGAGTGTGTCGGAGTTCATGGGCGACGATAACCACCTATTTTCTGGTCGCGCATTTGCACCTCAAAAATACTATAAAAAAATTTTTAAGGATTCCGAAATCTGTTTATTTTGGTTTTTAATTTTTAATTTGTTTTTAATTACTTTAAGAAAATTATATACGTCTAATATGCTCACATATTAAGGCACTTGTCTGTACATTTTCACGAGAATCAAGAAAATCACGAATTCAAAGTCTGTTTCTTTTCCTTTTTATTTATCATTTGATCTCTCCTGTGAGGAAATACACTTTCTATTCGGTTGATCAATTTTTACATTTTTGGTAAAAACTCTAATGCACATGCATTATGTATTTTTCTTCCTGTCAACGTTTTCATAAAGAATGTTTGATTTGTTGATGAAAGCGAAAGCTGCTATCGACAGTTGACATTTCATTACCTTCAAAAAACGATGTTGATGCAAGCGTCTTAAATGTACAATTATAAAGCTGGAGTATTTTATTATTATGTAATACAACGATTTAGCGAACTAAAATAAATAAAATATTAAGACTCGCTTCGTTATTTAGCATTTGTCAATCCTCTCGAATCAATATTCAATTCGTTGGATAAGGATTCGTATTGGAATAACAGATCTGATGGTCAGCGGTGTTTTGCATGCTTAATGTTAACAAATGCTGCCAGAAAGTGACCAATTATGGATTTCTGCGAATCAATAATCCTGTAACGGCGATTTTAGCTATCGCCGCGTAAGCCCGCACCTCTTTTACAGTCGCCGGTTACTTTCTTGCGGTGTGTGTACATAATGATGGAAAACATTTTCAGGCGATCGAACTTCTTTATTACAGCCGAGCTTCAGATGTGGCGGTCGGAGTACAACTGCGACGGATGCTCTAATTCCGCTGCAATTTATAGATGACGCATCCGCCTGCACATATGAGTTGCATATATTTTAATCGAGGGGGTGTGGCCATGCACTTTGCATTTTTCACGCACGCCATCGATCTCCCCACCAAGGCACGATTTCATATGCAACTCATATGCGCTAATACTAAAGCGTTAAAATTTATTAATTTTCGTATTCACAATACGACAAAGCAATAAAATAAGCAAGATAAAAATACTGGACACAATAACTATACGAAAACACGCAAAATAGATAAATATTACACAATTAACTATTCCTAACAACTAATCCCCACCCGGGTTTTAAAAAGACAACTATTCAAATCGTTTAATTAACACACAAAATTACAACAAAGCAAAGAATTCTTAATCTAAGTCCATTCTTATAAAACAAAATAATATAATTATTAACAAATTAATGCTAAGAGCGTGGCTGTCCGTCACAACCCCACGCAATAGAACATTGATGAGATGTACCATTAACTGTTACAATGTTTGGGTGAGTATGAAAAAAAATTAAATACACCGTAATTATATTCGCCGTCCGCCGCCCGCGCTTGGCGGGGAGTTCGCCAACGCCCCTCATTACCATGCACTGTAAATAATTGCGTTTATGTGTTTAACAATTACATTTCAAAAAAAAGACATTTAAATACAGAATTTTTTAATTAACCCCTGACGCAAACAGAAGGGTGTTATATGTTTAACGTGTATGTCTGTGTATCTGTATGTCTGGCTGTGACATCATAGCTCCCAAACGGGTGAACCGATTTTGATTTAGTGTTTTTCGTAGGAAAAATGATATGATTGAGAGGGTTCTTAGCTATAATTCAACAAAAGCTCTTCAACCTTTTGAAGATTATCAGCTCTTTCTAATTGAATGGATGCAAGAATTTTTCACAAGTCTCATAGAGTTGTAATTTGGTATACTTTTACTTCAATGATATTAGAACATAGTAATTTTGAATCGATACTGTAGCATCACCTAGAATTTGCAGGATACTCAACTCCCAAACCGACTCACAGCAGAGGTAATTTGTTTAAACTCATTAGAATGACTACAATGAATAGATTACACATAGGCTAACTTATACCCGCGGCGCTGCTCATGGACATAGGAGGAAGTCCTCCCTCGACCGATCTGATTCGAATCGATGATGTTCTCGATTCTGATTCTGATCCCGATTCCGATGCCGACTTTTCTCACTTTCAATTCCGAACTCGGTCTTTATCCAAGTAAATTCTGGTACATCGATCTCCCGGCGCTGAATATGATAAGGTACTGTGTTTTACGGTACGGAGGACGGACTACGAATGTGAGAGGCGGTTTAAAGGGATCACGTCAATGAATAATAACTATTTAGTAAGTTAGTAAGATGGAACATGGAGTGCTGAATATAATAGTCTGTAGACTACAATGGTAAAGTATGATAATAGTGCTTAATGCCTTTTAATTACTGACTTCAAGTTAGGATTGTTAATTACTTTTAATAAAAAAAGATTTTTAAATAATAAAGTAAAATTGAATGCAAATTTAATGTAATGAATAAAATATCAGAATACAAGTAAAATGGTAAAAAAATAATTTGAAATGTATGTAAGCTACTTAGGCATCTTAAGTAAACATCTTAACATCAGTACCTGATTGTTGAGTCTAAGTCTTAACTTGAGATCCCCGACGCAACAACGCTTGGATCAAAAGATTACCTGCTACTTATATCCAACAGTCAATATGTATTATTCTCTATCTTTTCTAAATTATTTGTGTCAGATTTTTTTAATTTATTTTAATTTAAGTTTTATATTGGTCGATCACGTTATCAGCCACGAACCCGATCTCTGTCCTGATTTCAAATCCAGTCCCGAAGAACACATATGTCTATATCGAAAGCACATGTACCTAATACCGTAAATTTTTCTATTATGAAACAGTCACTTACACTATACATTCTGATCACGATCTGCTCACGATTCTATTCTGAACCTGTGTTTAACTTGAATCTTTCTTGAACATTTTCGTTATGAATAAGTGAACAATTTGCCCTATGAACACGCAAATAAAGCTTATATGCTATTTTGATGTACGATCCATATTACTGTAGAATTTTAGCTAATTCCATTTAATCGTTAAAGCGTGATCAAGTAACAAGCAACGATATATAAAAAACTTTCAAACGTATGACATTAGTAGCATATTCGATAAACTGTCATTCAAAGCATACACAAAGTTTCATACTTTTAAACCAGTTTTCAAAATACATTTTTTAGTTCGCATCAGAAGCCTTTTTAAACGTCTTCTCAAATACAGCCCGAACTCAATTTATTCATCGATAGGAACTAACTAATACATTAAAAAATCATAGAGTAAATAGACACTCGTCACTCACGCGCGCACACACACACACAAACACTTGCGTACATAAGCCATTAGTCAGAATAGATCCCCAGGGCCCCAAACCGTTATCACGCGATGAAAACCTCATGTTCGAAAATCGGGTGAAAACACTGTTGTCCTGGTTTTCCTTAAATTTTCAATTTTCTTACTGAGGAGCAAAAAAGTGCCAAGTCCCCTACAGAATATCGCAACTAACTGTGTGTGCCTCCGCAGCGGGATGATAAACCCTGATTGGACACGGGTATAAACTGAATATACTTTAATCGTAGTATGCGCGTAGGGATTTCCGAAAAACCTTTTACGCGGCTCGGAAATGTATAATAACAATGATACCTTTGAAATCTTCCAAAAATACAAAGTATATGAATGATGTGTTTTCAGGGTTCCGTATACACTATAAAAACGAAACTCTTACAAGATGATTGTGCCTGTCTGTCCGTTCATTGATCACAGTCTTCGAATCAATGACACAGAAAAACTTGCGATTCGACAAATAAACATCTATCCGATCACGTCTTTATAATCTCACGAGTGACGCAAAATGTTTATCAAGGGAAAATATTTATAAGATATGTTGTTCAAAAAGGTTTTTATGGTCACGTGGTTTAAAATAGGGTTCCCTGGACTGTTTTGTCTGTAGAAAGGTAATGCAAAATACAGAAATTGTCGTTTATTCTAGAGACGTCTGCTACAACGTAATTAAAACGTTTTTTTAAATGTTCAGTATATTTCTTTTTTAATTTTTATTGTTCACCAATTTGACTAAAGAGACTTTTTCTATTTACCATAGGTAAGAAGAATTTGTAAAAACTTTACTACGCGTATAAGAAGTATTATACGGCTTTTGCGCACGGCTGTGTTAACTTGGATATAGAATAAATTCTTTCGTGTTTCATATCAATTTTACCCTCTTTTCATTTCGCTTTTCGCTTTTGGCTTAGCCTCATCCTAAATTTTAATCCTGCTCTGAACTTCAGTTATAGTTTAGCTTTTGTTTCGGACACTAAATTACAATATCGCTCCGATTTAATCTAAAATAAATACCTCATTTCTATCACATTGTTAGTTCTGATCCCAATCCCAGGCCTAGATGCCATCACGATTTCAATTCTATTACCTGTTCTGATTTCTATTTAAGTCCCAATAAAATAATAATACATAGTCCATATTGATTAATTCATAACTTTATTTTTTGAAAGAAAAACAAATAAACGTCGAACAAGTTCCAAAAAAATAAATAAAAAGCAAACAAGCAACTTCTACTTTTTTATATTCCGGAGGTAGTCCTGTTTTTTGTGTTTTCTTTCCTCCTTTCTTTCACACTTTGCGCCCACGACTGTGTCTGCGTGGATAAAGTATGTCCGTATTCACACTTATATATTGATTGACTTTTCTATCTATTCCAGTCTCGTTCCCGCTTTTGAAGTTATACTTCTTTAGGCGCGTTATTAAAAAATGATTAGAGTGAAGTTTTAAGATTGTGTAACAGTGTGACACAAAATTAATAGGTTGTAGCTGCCCGCTTCGAATTCGACATTCGAATGAATGATCGAGTTTGGGTTTGTTTGATTCGTCTTGACGAGTACTTTGATGGTAGCCAGGGTTTGATGATGGAGCTGGAGGGTGGCCATAGGAACTCCGTTATTAAACGACACGATCCCATCGAGTTTGGGCTCGTTTTTAATGATGCCCAAGAAGTATACCTTCTCACGCGCGTACACGCACCCAATTTTTTTATTCTGGCTTAAATGCGGTTCCTTATTTCGTTGTAGGTCACGCTTATGATTCCAAACTCGATCTCTCACTCGGTTTCGAGCGTTAGTGTCAAAATAAAATATCTATTTATAATATTCTACAGGTGAAACAATTTTTAGAATAGGTGTTACAATTCGGTTCAATAGTACAAATATTTACAGAGATGAAGCCGGAAACAAATGTAAGGAGATATAAAAAAAAACTGCGAATCAAAAATATTGAAATTATTAGCTTCAGCGGTTCGATTTTACATATATTTCTTTCTTTTTTTTACCTCTTTAAAGCATCTTTTATAAAAACGATGCAGGTTATTATTTTACGTTTGTCATACATGCCAATTAAAATACAAATTTTGGCGGTTATTACTTAAGGAGGTTCGTTTTCTATTTATAAATTTTGATTTATGTTTTACCATTTTCAATTTAAAAAAAAATATGCTTGTCCTTATTTTCTCTTAGTAATAATTAGTTAAATTGCTATTTTTAAATAAATATCTTTAGCAATTTCGATTTTCCCTTCCCTCCCGTCCTTTATTCTAACTCCTTCAGAAATAACTTTACAAAATGAATGTGTTGATTGTCTTTACTTCTATAGTAACGAAAATATTAAGGTTACATCTTTAGCTTTAACGATTTCGGTTTTCCATCTAACAACGTTTCACTCTTTTTAACCCTTAGGGGTTGAATTTTCAAAAATTGTTTCATTTGCTCGCCTAAATTTTGCAAAATTTCAAGTGCCTAGTGCTATGCGCCGGTACTTTAGTCAGTCGGTGTAGTTTTCCTTTTGCATACGCAAATTAGTATAAATTAAAATGAGTCAAATACGTCACATTGTCTGTTGGCAAAACGGAAAGGATAAATTTCAAGTACCATATATTAAATGTTTGGGATATAAATAACAATTATTCTAATTGGCTGATGAAATAATCTGTGATATATCTATAGTTTGAATTAACAGCTTATTGTCATTGTAAAGAGATTATCATGGTCGTCATCGTTTTAAAAATAAATTCGAAAAGTTATTTTTTTAAGGTTATTAAAAACAACTGTTGCTTGCCTCAAGGACTAACGTAGTTACACTTCGATTATATTGAAATCATCAAGCCATAACAGCAGCAGAAGGGCCCACGCACATTTTTCGGTGATATAGGGCTTGCGGGCATTCTAGAAGTTTTAATGTAAGGTCTTAATATTTCTCGTGAACTGCACGAAAGTGCCAACTTGGGTTATAGAAATGTTAGATAATTTAAATACAATATTTTTTACAGCAAATACTCTGGAAATGAAATGGTCTGATAGGGCCATTTACCTTACATGTGTTAGCGTCAAATATGCGATATTCAAGTCTATGTGAAATAATTGTACTGAGATTGAAAATTCTAACATATATAGATGCAACCAATTTAAATATACGTACATTGTCAATGCAATCTATTATAAATGATAATAAAAGAAATCTTAATGTCTCGTGACTGGAATGTAAGTCCGAAATGGTGAAAGGCCTATTTTTGAAATTAAAAAAAAATTTTTGACATCTGAACTCTAAATTTTTAAAAAATATTGCGAATATTATGTGCATTCTAGAAGCGCATATTAATAACTAAAAATTCACACTATTTGTGAGTTAATAAAAAAATAGTTTAGTTAGGGTTTATTAGCTGATAAGTCCCATCAGTAGCCTAATCATATTTATTCTAAAATTATAATTTGATCATAGTTAAGGTTTTTTGTTTGTCTATGATCTCGTGACTTCAAAACGTAACGATGAAAGTATAGATGTGAGTGTCGGCGGAATGTTTCAAAATCACTAGCATTTAACTAAAGATTTTAATTATTAATCATAATAATTACTTCAATATTTAGTACAGTTGTCAAATTCTATTGCTTCAAAAATCACTTGCTTAAAGTCAAATGTTAACTGACGGGCTACTATCAGTTACGACAAGCGCCTAATATATAATTCTTAATTTTATAGATATCGGAAGCTTCCGAGATATATTACGAAGAAAAACTTCAATTATTACCTATTACTATAAAATATTGAGAAAACAATCAAATTAGAACTAACCTATACTACTATGCATGTACCGTCAATGTTACAAATGCCAAAACGGCGGACTTAAAAGTTAACTTAGCATTTGGAGATGGCCCCACGTACCTCCAACATTAACTCTAAAGTTACCGCGGTTAACTGTCAGTTGTGAAGTTGAAACAATATATTTTGACGTGTTTAGCTTTTAATTTTAACAGTTAGCAGCTAATTATTCTAAATGAGAGTTTGAAACACACCGCTGTATGTATTATATCTGTCATGGGTAAGGTTTGTCACCATTTGTCACTAAAATCAATGAACGAGTTGTGATGAAATTTTGTCGAATACGTTAAACGTGAAACAATTTTTGAAATAAGATATAAAAAAATTTCTAAGGTGGGCGAAAAAAATTCAAAATCGGGAATTGATCATAAATAGTTGAAAATTGTAAATAGACTCTGATGTGCTCCTTCATAAACGTATACAGTAACATGTTAGAGAATATAATGAAATGAATTGTAGTGAAAAAGTGCACGAGACTATCCCAAATTTTTAATAACCGCGAGTCCTGGACGTTGGGTCTGTACGTAAGACGATCAAGAAAGGCCTCTGTAGAACAAACCTAATGCGATTTTCTCTCACAGTGCATGTGACAAAATATGATATGAAAAAAATATATGAATTGAAAACTGTAAAACACCTTTTTAAAAATCAACTTTCGCTTATTGTTTAAACAAATGAATTGACCAGCGGGCCTGGCACGAAGCCCTAGATAAGGGTCTCTTTGTTGGGCTACTCATTTCATTCATTATGTTGCGCGACAAGGATGAACTTATAGAACTTATCGTAGGGAAGGGCTACGACGTCGCGCCAGGCCCTCTGGGATTTTTGACAAAACAATATTCATCAGCTCAGCGCCAGAAAACTGTATTGGATAACATTTTTTTCGGTCTAACAATAGCAATATTAACGCGCAACAGTTCAATACAGGACTGGAACACTGGAACAAAAGGCTTGATTAATATCATTTGACATATTGTCACAAAGCAGCTAAATCATTTTCGTCCGCCTTTGGAAAAAGCATTTGTTTTGACAAAGAAAAATATATACCATAGATAATAAAGTCGTTGCTTTGGAAAGACTTCATTATTTATCATTAAGCAAAGAATAACTTACCTAACCTAACCGAAATGGCATTCCAATAACCTAATGTAATTTATATACGTAGTTTTAAGAAAAACAGGTTTTGTAAAGGCAATAAAAAAAGGCTTATTTTCATTATTGTTAATTAAGTCTACGTACACGCTATTATGTATCGCTGTAGATTAAAACTCAGAATAAAATGAAAGTCACATATTGCAATCCGACACACACTATAAAATCCGGGGCCTTATTACGTAAAAGTAGAAATCGATTGCGATTCCGGAATCGATTTGTGAGTTGAAATTGTTAGGTATAAAAAAAATGTTATTCTTATACGCAATTTTGAGTGACTTTAAAGCGTTAGATTATATTAAAACTTTGCACACTTATCGAGGACCGATGCCTGTACAATTATATGGTATAATTGAACTGATCTGATGATGGAGCCAAAAGGTAGGCACAGGAACTCTATAACGGAATAACATATCCTAGTCGTGTTTGAGCTTGTTAGAGTTGTCTTGAGATGTACTCTAACCATGAGTGATTTTCAAGGTTTGATGATGGAGCCGGAAGGTAAGCACTAGTACTCTATAATAGAATAACGTAACCTAGTCGTATGTGTTCTTAATAGAATTTTTAAAGTGGCTTTCACTTCATTGGCCCGACGGTTGGCAGGAATGGAACAATTGGGCTTAAATGTATTTTGACCACGATTGACTTTCAGTGTCTGATGATGGAGCTTCCAAACTTCCAGCTCCGTTATCAGACCCTGAAATCAATCATGGACAAAGTGTATTTCACGAGAATATCAACAAATCCAAACACGGCTAGGCTGCGTTGTTTCATTATGGAGTACTAGCGTCTACCTTCCGATTCCATCATCAGACCCTGGAAACCAAATACGGTTAAAGTGCATTCCAAGACAATTCCAACAACCGCGAACACCGCTTGGATACGTTATTCTATTATAGAGTACTAGTGCCTACCTTTCGGCTCCATCATCTGTCCCTGAAAATCGTTAATAGACAAAGTACATCTCAAGACGATTTCTACAAGTCCACACACGGCTGGGATACGTTGTTTCATTATGAACTTCCTGTATTTACCTTCTGGCTCCATCATCGGACCCTGAAAGCAAATTATGGTCAAAGTCCATTTTAAAAATTTCATTGAGCCCAAATAAGGCTAGACTACGTTGTTCTATTATGGAGTGCTAGTGCTTACCTTCCGTCTCCATTATCAGACCCTGAAAATCACTCATGATGAGAGTACATCGCAAGACAATTCTGACAAGCTCAAACACAACTGGGATATGTTATTCCGTTATGGAATTCCTGTGCCTACCTTCCGGCTCCATCATCAGATCAGTCCAATTATACCATATTATTGTAATGTCACGTCTTCGATAAATGTGCAAAGATTTTACTTAATTTAACGACTTACATAAAAAAAAGAATTACCTATCCACTTTATAAGAAATACGAATGATGGAAAATCGATTGTAAATCGCTTGAGAATCGCTATAGACCATTTTTCGGTTTGAGATCGTGGTTTTTTACATCATCTTGTTCCCGTGTTTTAGCAGTTGAATTTTTTTTAAATATTTCAATTCCTTTTTAAATTACTACTTTTCATATACTAGGGTTACTTTCTAGTCATCAACGGTGTCAACTTCGTGTCTCGTTATGGTGATCGTGATAAATTTCATTTACATAGTTACATTTTGTTCTTATTAGTTGATTATTAAAGAATTATAAATTAACTAGATGTACTCAGTGCGAAGAATTCGCAAAAATTATATATAATAATTATCTGTTTACAAAATTACTGTAAATATTAATATATATAGTCATCTGATACAATTTGACTTACTTCGACGTCTTTCTGCTTGATTTTCCAGTGTTGGTCGCCTAGGAATTTTATTTCATCGTTTTTTTTTTAATTATTATGTAAATAAATCATTCAATTCAATTTAATGAATCAAAATTTATTGCAGATATTCAATTCGTTTTTAATTTTGCACACTGTTTATAACGTTGTTCTTTTTGTTGTATTACATTATGAAGCTCAGATGACAGATCAAAAAAATATTTAAACAAAAAAATTACCGACCGTTATTCATGTTGACGTTGTTTCAAAATTAAAATCGTAAGATGGCAGCATATACATAATTTTAATAATTAATTAATTTACAAAAACAAAAGCAATAAAAATTTTTTTGTTGTTGATGCCGGTAGAGCAAGTAATTATCTATGAAATTATGCAAAATTTATATGAAGTAAAAGTAAGGTTTTTTTTTTTAAAAAAGGGAGGCAAACATTTTAACCTTAGCTTATTAATGTATACATTTATATTGTGTAATCCTTATATAAAAGAGATTGCTTAAAAATGTTCTAAAAAACGTCATTTTAATTTTGAAAGACCTAATTCAATGATATAACATCAACAAAATCCATTCAACTGAGAAATTTGCATTTCACAAATGATTTCAATCATTGGCATGGCCTTATTAATCATTGTATAATAAACTCTATAAGCCCATCCAGACTCATGGCAAGTGTTTACAGAATTAACTAGACATTGGGTCTTTTTATTTATGAAAAACGCAATGCTTATATCAAATGTTGTAAATGCTTATAACGAGTCAAAAAGTAGTTTATTGATTAGCATATATTATGATAATGTCATATGATAAAAAGTCTCAAGTGAAAACGAAATTGCTAAATCTAAAACTCATCTACGGAAAAATAATGAAGAATCAGTATACAATGAGCTAGGTCTTATATAGCCTATAGTCATCACATGGCTTAAACGAATCGTTAAACACCACATTGATCAAAATCCATTCGGTCGTGAGGATATTTGAGGGTAGAAAGTATCCTATACACATAAAGAGATATAAGTGAAGAACTTTGCTGTAGCGCAGTTGGCTAAAAAGTTATTGTAGGTGGCAAAGAAAATTTTCGAATAATATGGTAACTTTTAAATAATATGGCTGGCAGCGCACAATTGACTCCTCTGAGGTTACGGGTGTCCATGGGCAGCGGTGACCATTTACGTTCCGATGGCCCTCACACTCGTTTTCCCATTATAAATTTTATGAATAACATGTGTCGTAAAAGTGTTTCTTTGAAAATAAAATAATCTCAGTATATTATCATTTGTCGTTTCAAATCACTTTTGAATACACAACTTGTATATATTTTTGTAATTGCCCCTTAAAATATTTCATTGTTATACTGATTTTAAATACGCTTAAGAGAAAAAATATTTCAAGACTCCTAATTACCAAAAATCCGCCCTTTTGATTTTTAATAATTTTAATACACTCAATGACACTTGCATTACTAACAACGTATAGCTTAACGGAATACGTACATAAGTTTTATAGCTGGACAGAATATTATACAACAGACTTACATACAGGTCAAATACATTACCCTCCATTCGGATTTCGCCGCAGTCGGCTAAAAAGTTAATTGCGTACCTTTATTTAATACAAATAATAGAATAGTAACTATCTTCGACAGTAGACCACTTTTAATGACGAAGACGGGCGTCGCTATTGACACGCTTATCGCTCTGACGTACTCGTTGGCGCTGTTCGCTCGTAGCGTGCCTGTGTACACTCGCCCGTACGAGTTCACGAGTCGTAGTGTGAAGCGTGCCGGTATACGATCACTGTACAACGCAAGCTGTCGTAATCCGTTCTTGCTTCAGTAGGGGTCCGGTTTTCAGAGGATATGCCAATTCTCTCTGGTACCGTGAACTCTGGTGAAGTATACGTTACATTATCTGGTAAAAATACAATCTGGAACTTATAACAAGTATGATAGAGCCAATCTCCCAGAAGGGTAGGCGGAGATTATATATTCCCATATGGAACGATTTATGCATTTTTCCCTTGCTTTACTGACATCCTTCAATTTTTCCGTGCAAGCTCGTCGGTTTTGGACGCTTAAAATTTGGCGTTTTTTTAATATGCCACCAATTTGGTTTGCATAGGTTTTTCAAGGACGATCCTTTTCGACCTAACCACCACATATTCGCTTTATAGATTTGTTTTGTCGGTCTACTTTCATTCATCATTTCCAGATGGCGAAACCATCACAACATATCTCATTCTACTCTAGACACTACATCTTCCTTCAAATCACATCGCTATGTGACATCACTGTTTCTGAATCTATTTTACAGAGACACCTCAAACATATCACGGAAAGGTCGCATCTCCACCGCATTGATTCTATTTTCATTTTTGTTCTGCCACATCCAATTTTCATTAGTATGCATAAGCGTACGTATTAGGCCCCCATTATAGACAGCCAAACGCGCTTGTCCTGAGACACTTTTACTATTCATAACAGCAGGCATAGCACCATTCGCTTTATTTTCTGCTTTCATTTCCCTGTTAATACCACCATCATGTTTACCATCATTTGCAAATGGACTATCCAAGTAGATAAACTCTTTCACTTGTTCACCACTTTAACTTCTTTCGTACCTATTTTCACGGCCACTGTGAAATTACACATCACTGTAACTTAAAAGTCATGTAATAACTACAATATTCTATACTATTTTATATAGTATGTGACTCTATAAAATAAAATAGACTAATGTAATTTTAAAAGTAGTCAGTTTTTTGAAGATTCACATTACAGTGGTTAAATGAAATTTAATGAAATAATTTTAATTTTTGTGCTGATGGTGTTATCACGATACTTTTTTTTAAAAAAGCTAAAAAATTTTACCCTTTAGGTCATCCTTAGAACTTGCCGATAAAATATATGTATAATTATCCATGTGACTTTGAGCTTCTTGACTTATAAAAACTACGTGCGGATTTTTGAGTTTAAAAGAAAGATTATTTCTTGGAACGGTTGAAGAATCAAGCGTCCTTCAAATTTCTCCTTCAGGCCAGGTTATCTCTAAAACATTTTACCATCCATCGAGAATCCCGAATGTTATTTTCAAAAAAAAGTTATGTTTTTAGTATTTCGTCAAGGATATCTTTTGACGAACCACCGAGTGTGATGAATTTTACAATGATCGAAGTTGCTTCAAAAGTTAAATTTTAGAATTTATTAATAGAATAGTTCAAAAATTACTCAAAAAAATACTTTTCTATATTTTTCTCAAGGCACACGCTCATACACGCAAGCACACACAGAGATATAAAGAGAGAGAGAGAGAGAGAGACACTAACACACGTAAAGACATATACAAATTCTTGGAAAATTATCGAAATAGATTCCTAGAATCCTAAGACGCTAAGTTCTGAATAAAACTCGAATTTCTAAAATCGGAGTGAAAACAGTAACCTCCCAATTTTAAGGAATTAATTCAATTTTCATAGCGAGAAGTAAAAAAAATCATTGTCAAAAAAAATATAAATAACCCCTTGTCCATGACACGTACGAGTATGCTTACTTCAAAATATTCAATGACGAATATTTAAAATGGATATGTTTTGTTACGAAATACGGATCCATTTTTTTTATTCTAATTCGAGATGAAAGCCTTTTAATGCGTCCGCACTTCGGGTTCAGACGTGACCGCCCTTACGCCAGATTAGGGCCATCGCGCACACGCGGCCCTCTTTATCACGCAGGTAATTAGCTCTCCCGCGCACTCAAAAGGGTCGCCCAAATAATATCGATCATTATCACAGTTCTTAAGTCTCGGGAGCTGAAAATTTCGAAAGATTATTTTTCAAATTTTTTTTTCGTATAAACCTGGAAACAAGGGAATGATGTTAAATTAAATTTTAAGATATTTTAATCAAAGATATTATTCTACGTGTGAAATAAAATAAATAATTGGAGAATTTTACATCGTGGGGATCTGCGTAACTTCAGTGGGCTGTAACTTCAATCGTAACTTCAATCAAACGGGCCGTAGGGATTAAATTATTCTTGTTTACTTCTAAATTTAGGTGTTTTCAAGTGATTCCTGTGCACTCGTTCTAAAATTATTTCTCGCTGTACTCGGATAGTGGTAGAAAAATCTGCCCACATGATCCACGTCTCTTCCCCTAGACGCACCTCGTTTATCTTTCCACTTTTGTTTTGAGAATTTAATAATATCTCACTGTTTGAAATTTACATGTAGAATTAACGCTCGCGCAGTATTGCGCAGGTAGATCACCTCTGATGCCGCTTATTACAATATATGTAGTCTAAATTTTATTTACTGCAGAAAGCACTGCCAGGAAATTTTTTGTCTATGAAGTGGTCAAAAATGCATTTCTCTTTGAGTTAGTACTTAAACTTATGCAAAATATTTTCTTTTATATCCTTTGTTTTCTTACATAACTTAAAAATCTTATACTACAGAGAGCCACAACTTGAAGACGCTTAAAAGTTCTCGGATAAACCATATTTTTTTCTCTCATGTTGCTATCCCATAAATAAAAGACGTAAATAGTAAATTACTTAGAAAGTTCTATTAAAAAATTGCCAATTAAATGTTATAAAAATGTTTTTACACGCTGATTTACGGTTTTTCATCATTTAGCAGCAAAACTTAATTATAGTGTAATTTAAGCTGGCTAGTTACATAACTCAGATTTCTCGAAAAATTTTATTCAATATATATTATGTCAGAACAAAGGTCACGAATTATACGACTTAACAAGTAGCCAATGTAAAATCTTCACAAAAAGTACTGAAGCTTTAAAATTCAAAACCATTAAAAAAATTGTGGGAATATCTTTTAATTTGTGCGACACTCGAGGTAAGAGACGAGGTGCGGAGTTTGGCTATCACAAATGGGCCGAAACAAGGCGGTGGGTGTCGTGTCGTTCCAAGATCGTAAACAAATAACCAAGTGCCACAAGTCACCCGGTAAACAAGATATCAGACTCGAGCGTGTATACACACGGCGACATCGCATCATACCCTCGCCCTCATACCTCACCCAGGACATGGCACTACTTAAACGATTCACATGTGTACATATAATAGTTTTCTTTATGAGACTACTAAAACATTTTGCTGTGGTAGAGCCATGCTGTGGTCAATTTGACTGTAGCACGAAAATGGGCCGGCACGACCGGTGAAGTAACAGTTTGTGCTGTTGGTTTTCGTTCAATTCTTCAGAACCAGACCGCCTTCTTCTCCCCAAACATTCTATTCCTATTCAAGATGCCGACAATGCACTGGTGACTCCATTGAGATTGCGGGTTTCCATGGGGTGTGGTGACCACTTGCTTTTTGATGCCTCACATGCTTGTTTGCCCTTCGGTCTACTACATACAATAATATTACCAAGTGTTGTACTTATATAAGGCCCATAATACCAAATCTTGAATGTTCTCTATGAAAAGGTCTTAATATGTAGTTTGATGATGGAATACATTCCTAAGTAACAGTATTAGCAAGATCTTTTAATGTAGTAATTTATTTTTTTTTGCATGTGCATTGGTGTATGTATATGTGAACTAGGCGTCTATTTTAAATCTTCTGCTTTGTAGAAGGACACACTAGGCTACTAGGTACTACACTACATTATGCCATTAATGCTAATTAGTATGCTACCGTTTTTATTATGTGTAATATCGACCTTTGGTATTGTTATTAAATTGTAGTTTTTATTTAAATTGTGTATTATTACATCTATTCTATTAACAACATGTAAAGTTTTAATTATTTTTTTAATTTATTTTATAACAATTTAAAATTCTATAATTTTTATTAAATTTTATATAGATTAAATTATATCAATAATAATTTCTTTATTTTTTTGTTCGAACTAGAAACATTTTCAGATTTTTATTGTGAAGTTGTGTTTTACTTCGAAGGAAAAAATGTAATTTTTCACCGCAATTTAGATATATATTTTCGTCTTAAAATTGGTTTGTACGTATAAAAGAGACATTCAATAAACTTTGCTTTGAGCTCTACATTACCTCATAGTTAAGAACTAGCAATACATGAAATATAAATGTACATATATATACGATATCGCATATATATAAACGTTAGTATAACATAATCTTGAGGTTTAAGTTTTAAAAAAAATAATGTATTTCTTACGTCACCGGTGGTGACATCAACTCCTAAGTTTATGCTTCAAAAGATTACCATGAATGAATCTTTAAATAAACAATGGGCTGATTATTTTAGATAACTATCTAGGTTATGGTGATCTAGGGTGATCTACACCCTAGATAACCATAACTTAGATAATGGTTTAAAAAAAAATAACTATAAGTGTATCTTGAGATATTATTTAAATCCTTATGCCAAGTTCCCCTAACGGTCGCATTTGTAATTAGCCGAAGCTAACGAACCCACATCAAACTGCGACAGGCTTTATTAGACTATTCTCCAAATTCTCGCAATATCTGGAAAATCAGTTTCATAGACACCGTTCAACAGTTTCCAACATTCGCACCTTTGAAATAAAATCAACGAAAGTTGTTTGATTAAACTATTTAGCTCTCTTTCAACCATGATCCCTTTCTCGCCGTATTCTTTTTCCGTTCTAAGTTCTACTCTGGATTCCAATCCTAAACTCGCTTTCAATGCAGTATGTATCCACACGTACATACGCACATGTAATAAAAAAAAAACAAAGTACTAAACTCAAGCATAATACATACCCTCACTGACAAATCTAAAGAGGCCTAAGAACTTTACATTAAGCTATAAAATAAATGTAAACAATATAATATGTAAGAGCCAAGCTTATTATTGATTTTACATATACGGAAAACGTTCAGATCAGGATATATGTTAAAAATAAACCAGACAAATGTTCAAAGGATATCGCCTTGTGATATGCTGGTGACGGGAAGAAAAAAGAACGATAGAAGAAACAATATTAACAAAAATCAAGAGAAGGCGAGATTAAGAAAATTACTGGAAGAATATAGAAAAGAATAGCCACAAACAAAAAAAAAATGTGAAATTTTAATAAAAGGCTTTACAAGTTAATAAGACAGTTACCGGTGTCATTTTGAAAACTATTAAAATTAGTTAATTAATACTAAATACAATGCGATATATATGAGCAAAACATTTATAAAATATACGTAATGAAATATATTATTATGATGTAGTAAGAACAACATAATAGTAGAAAGAATGATTATTTTGTTAACTTTTTTAAATGTTATTTTATTTTTCTACATAGTCCCTTTTAATATAATACATTCGGCATATCTTTTTTTTAATTTCTTTCTCAAAAACTCTTCATCTGGAGCACCTATAAATTTCTGTACAACAGTGACTACTGAATCATCACCTACGAATCCCTGTCTTTTCAGATACTCTTTCAACCTTGGAAAGAGATTAAAATCATTAAAGATAAGGTTGAGTGAATATGGAGGATGCTCAAATATTTTGAAGTTGCATCTCGAGTTGCAGCCGTAGGACCGGCGGAACTGTGAGCCGAGGCATTATTTTGATAGAATAAAACAATTTTTGCTAATCTGCATAACTGTTTCTTTCGAATTTCATTACGTATTTCTTACTTTTTTTTTGTATATAAAAAACCCGTGACACTAGCTCCATGGTCGAGATATTTTACCATGACCATTATTCTACTGTACTAGAAAAGAAAACCCATTATATTTCCGGCAGAACGACTCGTCTTAAATTTCTTAGGAGTTGGAGATGATGGTCTTTTCCAAGTCATAGAGTCTAATTTTGTTTCTGTATCGTAATATTGAAGCCACGTTTTATTTATAGTTGTAAATCGAGCCAAAAATTATACGCATCTTGTTGTAACAGTTCCAAAAAAGCTCGATAAATGTGCAGCCTAGTTTGGTTTTGTACATCAATAAGCATTCTAAGGATCTAGCGTGCGGATACCTTTTTTGCGGAAAGGCCCCTGCTGGTTATGTCTCTCCTTTAGATTTTCACGATGTACGATCCTAAACCACCAACCTACCAACAGTAACCTGCAACCTTGACTAGATCGCAAGTCCACGTAGTGAGAGGCCGCCTCACGCTGAAACATCCTGTTTGTAGTCGCCACTCCAACAATTTTCTTCCCCAACAGTTCTCAGTTCTACAAACTATGTGATAGATTAATGTAGTAGAGCCATACTGTGGCCAACTTGATTGCAGTAATAAAATGGACCAGCTCGACCGGTGAAATACTACGTTCTCACAGAATACGAACGTAAAAGATGCAGCTTCTGCTGTTCCACTTCATCCAGAGAGTAAAAGTTCCGGTGGATCATTCTAGCTCTGACCCTTCCATATACACGATCTACCCGATACACTTTCATTTGATATTCTATTTCCTCTTAAGAGACCAGCAGTGCACCGGTTACTCCTTACGGTGTGTTAAAATGACCTCATGCGAGTGCCCAAGGGCAGCGGTGACCAACTACTCTGTTTTAGCTCACCTGGTCGTTAGCTCCTCGACTATGATATAAAAAAAAATGTGGCCCATTACCATTTAGTTTACTGATTCTGTGAGCTATGTTTGTTACTCTGGTGCTTCTGCGAGTTTCCTGGCTCATAGGCTAGAAGTGGAGGAGGCTTACTTGTCTCACAGAGATATTTCTAGCGTGTCTGTTTCTTTCGCAGGGTGACTGGCAAATAATACAAAAGACGTACCGATATTTAAAGAATGTCACACGTGACCTCTTATTATCGGTCTAACAAACAAGTTCAGAGTCAATCAACGTGCAGTAGAAATGATTTATGCCTATTAAAGTTAATAAAATACGAATATGTAGTTTAATACTATAAGAATAACAAGGTAAATAAGGATATCAAAATGTTAACTGGTAATAAATTAATATATTAATTATAAAGTATAAGCAATAATATTGGAGTATAAATATCAGAAATAAAGGCTTTTTTGAACATATTAAATTTGTTTAAATTCACACAAGTCTAAAATTTCGTCATTGTCTTGTACCTAATTCTAACTTCAAGTGCAGTCAGGAGATTAGATTGCGTACAATCTCTGCGCTATGGACAAAATTACAATCTATGAGTGGAATAGTTGGGAACAATCCGAGTCATTAGCTTTGTAGTGTGGCTATTGTTAGACTTTCAGCTACGGCGGCAGTCTGTAAGGAAACGGCGAGTGAATTAAATAGCGGCTGCAGTAAAATGGAGACTTTACTTCGAAAAATAGGTAATTGCTCTTTATTGTTACTGAAAAAAACTGATACGAGTTTTATGAAATTACATAAATGTGGTTTTAGATAAATCAAAAACTTTACTTTTAGTTGTAACAGATTTTAATAAAAGAGAATTTAAAACTTAGTTTTAAATGATTTTTTCTTATCTCCTTCTACTTCTTTGAATCTTTCATATTTTCTGCAAGGATTTATGTAGAAAACGTATGTAAATATCATGAAAAATTAAATGTATTGAAAAACCAATGATTCATTCATTTTCAATACGCATATTAATTAACCTTTTTTAAATTCCATATCCTGAAAGAAAAAAAAGATGAAACTCTTAAGATATCCTTTAGTTGTTAGTCTACTTTTTTATTTAGCTGCCTGCCTGTCTGCTTGTCTGTGTGCTGTCTATCCGTCTACCAAGATCCATTTTCCTCAAGAACGGATAGATATTTTAAGATGAAATTGAAATAGGATATTAAGGTGCCCGCTTCCTTGGAATTGGATAAAAATTCAAGCTTCTAAAGGCAATGTAGAAGATACAACAATTTTATACTATAATTCGATACTTAGATACTCAGTCCTCAACATCTAAAGCATAATTATCGTTAATAGAGAATCATGAAATTTGGCAAAAAGCACAGTACAATAAAATTCTTATGATAGTTATTTATAAATATTTGAACTTATAATGAAATATAACGGGTCTTAATCTATACATTAAATACACTTTAAATATTTCGATTGGGGGAAACACTACTATTAATACAGAAACCAAATTAGTAGTCTGCCTCATTTCTGTTTGTTGGTTTGAAACTGCTTAATGAATTTGAACGAAATTTTATGTGATTTATTAATTACAAAATATCGTGTGAACTTTTTATCTCATAAATTCATAAAACAGCTCTCATGGTAATTTTATGGAAAGTAAAAGAATTTTCATCGTATCACAATGAAACTATCGATTTGAATAAGGATTAAAATCATATTTCTTATTTTAAAAAAGAATAAGATTCAGATGAAATAAATGATAAATTAAAGCGAATTTTCAAATACGAAAGTAAATATAATTAGCTCTGAGTGGATACTAACTTCTAGAAAATAAATGAAAGAAATATTTTGAAAATCTAAATCCTGTTTCTGTGCGACCCAAACTATAAAAAAGTAAGTACTTGTTTCTATTCTCATGCGAAGACTGTATTATTATAACTGTAAACGTTTGTCTATATACCCGAATTCGTGCAAACGGTCGGTAGCGGAAGTGAAATTGGAAGTAGAACATTTAGCAGAATCGAGAGCAAAACCGAAACCTACGTAGAGAGAGAAGTTTGATTTATTTGGTTGACAGCAAAATCAGTTCACATAAAAGATGAAGGAATACGTTTTATATACACGTTGGTAAAGCCGCTAATAAAAGCTAATAACATATAAGCATACATTTAATAACTAATCTTAATCCAATAAACCTTTACCCATTCCCTCCTAGAAAAAAATATTTTTTATTATACAAATACAGCAAATAAAAAAAAAAAAACACGTTTTGCTACTCTAAACTGATTTTAAGGGATCAGCATAAAATCAATCACCTAGTATTACGCACGGTCACATCACATAAAAATTCTCATAGCGTTTGATGCTTCTCATCTTAACCTAAATGAAGTATATAAATTCGTGCTGGCTGCGGTAAAACTCCTCCTATCTCTAATATAAGCAAGCTCTATTTCTCAGCTATGCACCCGCCGAGATAACTGCAATATGACATTCCTTGGAACGGATACGGCGTAAAGGTGCATGCAGAAAATGCAGTCTTTAAATTTCGTCGCCAAATTGCTACTTTAATCTTGATGCACATTTACAGTGTTCTTGTTTTGCAAAAAAAAAATACAAATATACATTTTTGTTTTAAATTCTGCATGGAAAGTATAAAACATGATTTACCTATTTCGACCGAATTTCGATTATTACATCAAATGTTTATTTAATTTCAAATGGCTTTTTCTATTCTAAATAACGATTTCTGACGTTTCTGAAATCCAACGATAATACGACTATGAATATATCTTTCACAATTTAGTACATTTTCATATAAATCGACTTATTTTAAAAATTACGTTTTAGAATTCGTGCCGTCAAAAATTTTAAGCATCACAAGGGAACGCGAATAGGAAAAAACAAAGAAAATCACAATTTAAGTAAAAGTTAAACTTGACGATGTTTCGGGGAACTCCCATTCTTGTCGCTGTCCACATGGACACACGACACACAGTTCACACGCAATTTGAACTGCAGGCGCTAGAACAGTGAAGACACTAATCAAAAGACAATAGAGGTAACCGCCTCTAACAATAAAAGAATCCAAAATTATATTTCAAGGAATAACGACTCGAAAATGACATTTTGGAGTTGAAAGAGGTAGTAGAGTGGTATACACTTCCTTCGAAGATGTTTATAATAATTTATATAAATGCTTGTCTGTGAATATACTTTGTGCTCGTAAGATACCGCGTTCGCGCACTGTAGAAAATAAGGATGCATCATTAATTAAAAAAGATGGTTTAAAGCTCTTTACGCTCATTGTGAGCGAATGTTGCTACGTTTCGCTATATCGAGCGAGATATGGATTCATCGCTGTACGTCGAAGACCAAAAAAACAGCCTAAACAGTAGATCAAAGTGGTAAATCTTGTCTAAAAAACTTTGCGAAGATACTATCGATTTGACAAGTGATGATGGCTGTTTCCTGAGATAGAATAATATAAGAAAAATATCAATTCATCGATATGATACTCGAGAAATAAATAAAAACAAACGTTTCATCCTGTTTTAACTTTTCATAAGAAATCAGAAAGGAAATCATACCTAACAACGAGGCTTGTACTATGGGTACCAGATAGTTGATATTATTACATACATACTTTTTTTTTTGTAAATATATACGTATGATACATAGAAACACGCAGACTCAAGACAAACATTAATTTTTAATCAAATAAATAAATATTTATCTTGTGCGGGAATCGAACCCACGACCCCAGCGCAACAGGTAGGGTCACTACCACTGCGCCAATCAGGCAGTCGATTTCACTTTTAAGTTAAACAGTTTCACTCACAGTTGCCTAATCGCAAGAAATTCAATTTGCAGTACTAGGCTATCCACTTTATTCATCGGACTTAGCCTCCTTCGACTTTCGTTCGTTCCCGCGCTAAAAATTGATTATGTGGATTGAAGCCTTCCAGCGATTCCGAAATAGAGGTTGCCGTGAGACGAATATTTTGAAAGTGTGTACAAGTTTTTCTTCCAGAACGGTATTCTAATTGAAAGAAACTACTAAAAAAATTAAAAATTACGTTTTGTGGTAATAAAAAGTAAGGAGAAAGATTTATTGTTTCTATCTTTTTCATTCCCCTTTTGAATTCTTTTTAAGATAAAAAGCCCATTTTACACGTGATTAAAAAAAAACTGTTTTGAAAGTGACTTTTTGTTGAAAGTGTTAAAGCATAAATTAACTGCGCTTGGAACACTTTTTAAAAGCTATCAGTATTTTCGTAAATGCACATTAATTTTTCGTTTAATTTTCACTCTGAATATCCTACGGGAAGGTTAAGCCACGTTTTGATATAGACTAGACTATTTTTAAGAAAGCTTCTAGTGGAACTAAAGATTGCAATGGAATATAAAAATTTGATTATTAGACTTAACAAACAACGATTTGATAATAATTTTAGAGGAGAGCAAAGGCATTTCGAAAAACTTTCTCGAAACGCACTGAGGCATGACAATTTAAAATTTATCATCGTCTGATTTCAAACTGTGTACGTCACACAGTGACGCTGTAATTACGTGAACGGGTTATGTTACGCGAGCGTCATTTATTTAATATCCATGTTACAAAGCTTAAAGCTATTTTTTCTAAAATGGTTACTGACAGGTATTGTACCTGTGCATTCATTTTGGGCGATATTATTAGCTTACCTCCTGGCCGATGCTCGTGCCGCATATGGAATAAAGTAACTATTTGTTTTTAGTTTATTCTTCCTTTAATTATTTATTTATTTCCAGATTGACAGATAGTGACGGAAATTCAGAAGATTTTTATTCTGTTTAAATAATAATTAACTTATAATATTATTTTTATTATATTTCCTAATTGTAAGGTTTTTATTACGATAATACATCAACACATTCACTAAGTTGTCTTACTTAATTTTTCCATAAGCAAAAATGAAAAAAAAATATATGCACCATAAATTTTACAAAATGTAATCAGCGCATACAGAAAACAGTACTTAAGTTTCGACTTTTTTCATTAAATAGCCGGATACCTTTCAGCGTAATCACTTACCATGAACGCAAAAATGTTTATAAACTTACTTTGAACATAAGTAAGTTTAAAACAAAACAAATATGCATGAAATGAACTTACTCTGAATTAGGCTGTAAGGCCAAGTAAATACAAATGTTTACCAGCTTAGTCATACACAAACTTAAAAAGATACCTCTCATCAGTATAGTCCTTTGAGTCGTCACGCTTTTCACGGGACTATTGATTAGAGAGGGCCACGTCGTCTATTCACAGCGCGGTCATTAACGGGAGAAGGGGGAAGCTTAACAAGAATGCCTATTCAGGCAGACCGGATTGAGGCCCTAGGTCCTGATTCAGGGCGTACTCACCTTTTTTGATTCACACTCCGTCGACTGGCCTTCACATAACCTGTGAAACTGTACATGAAATCTAAAAAGGCTTTAAAATTGACGATCAATTTGTATATATATATTCATGAGCTTTGTAATAAGCAAAAGTTAAGTCTAAGTTTTCATAATTAATTTATAAATTATATATTATTTATGCGTACAAGACAAACTCTTAAAATATGTACAATAACCAAAGGGAGTAAATAAATGAATGCTTATAATACTGAAAGCATGTATCCATACAATATTGTTCTAATTGACTTATGTTAATTTAATGTAATATATTGCCATATATCATGCTACATAATAAAATTTTGAAACTTCAACACTGCAAAGTAAAAGATTAGTAGCAATGGCAATAACGTTTGACACCATGTACATTGAAAGTTTAACTTCTCTGCGTTAAAAATAAAAGACATACAAATCAGCAATGAATCATCACTTGAAAATGTAGGTGGTAATTTTAATGTCGAAAACAGTTGTTTATGATTTCGAGTGTAATTTCTGTTACCCACCAAATAAAAATGTTTTTGATTTGATGTGAATGGAAGAAAAATATACGAGTTCAGTAAATGAGCGAATACGTTGGGCAACACAAGGTAATCAATTTTATGTTAACACTCGATTTCGCTCCCCATTTAATTTGCATACCGCAGACAACATATGAAAATCGTTCGTTAAGGGGTTTGTAACTCCTTCATATAATTTTCTACTATATGAAGGAGTACACGAACAGGACCCTAACCAGAACATATAAAAAGCGAAGAATTCAATTAGAAATATTTTACATCGGTATTAAGATACGCACCAAAATAAGACAAATCTAATATAATGATGGTTGTATATTTTAAAATATGGGCTATTAAACTATACTCTATCAAGGCAAATATAGAAAATCACATCAGAGTAAGCAAACACTTTGTATTTTGTTCGCCACATCTAAATTAACTTGCATTGAATATTTTCATATGACATGTAAGAAAACACGAACTTCCTTAACAATATCATCTTTCGTTTCAACTATTGGACTTTCACCACTGGATAAATAAGGCCGTCCCCTTAGATTTCCATAATACACGATCACGGTCTCCTTATAGCCAACAATAGTCCAAAACCTGTACCAGATCGTCAGCTTAGTTGATTGTCGTAACATCCCATAGTACAGCATACGGCTTGTGATTCGTGGATAATCTTTTTTCTTGATGAGTATTAGTTTTCTGAACCTGGTCCTCTTCTCTACTTCAAATTACGGATTTTTTGTGCTAAGTCAGTTAATCTAGTTCTACGGCCAATTTCGATATTGCCGATTTTATCTTACGCTAAAATGTCAAACACATTACTTTCCATCACACTGTATTTGATTACGAGTTCAACGATAAGACGCCACATTTGCTATCTGAATATCATAACGTATCACGTAGTATTCGACTTTAAACCTAAAGATGCCGTACAACGTACAAATATTTGCCGCTTTGAAATGACAGAAAATGATGTGATGCGCAGGTACAGTCAAAAACCCATACATAAAGTTAAAAACACACAGGGTCGGGGTAGACCTTTACTTCATATTCCTCATATTACATTTTACCTCAATATGACGGTTTCTGTAACTAACTTCGTAGCATTAAAGATTCTTGTGTTGATACATTCAACTCGAAGACCTTGCATAATTTCTAGAACGCTATTCATTCGATCTCAAGTCTTTGTATTATTTCTATAATGAAGCTCGATAGGCCTAACTGGATAATCTATCCCAAGAACAAAATGAGTTTGAGTGCAAAATTATTTATTTAACATAATTTTCATGTTATTGATGTTTATTTTTAGATCTACTACGTTTACAAAGCAAACTACACTTAGCTATTCCAGCGATTTCAACCTTTATTACTGTATATTATGCAAATAATAGGCGAATTATTTTGTGACATTGACTTTAATATCATATTTTTTCCAGTTTATAACTTACAAAATGCCTTCTATTGTTTTTGTAATGAATTTTAGACATAAAATATCTCTGTTTTCATACCTTTTTATATTGGATCGGATTGGAAGTTGCCAAGCCTATAAATCAGGCAGTTCTAGATAAACCTCGAACATAACTTACGCATACAACTCCAAATTATTGATCAGTAATTCTTTAGCAAGTTGAAAACATCAAACACCACTCGAGATGTAGAACTTCCACTCCGCGCTGCAAGTTTAGTGGTCTTCAAGTCTTTATCTGGAGTCTTATTATTTTTAATTGCATAAGAGTTATTTTTAATTATATATTTACTTCATACAGGCTGACACAGTCAGAATGATAGAAGGACTCAGTGACAAAGACTGTGAGGGAAGCATACCCACTAATGTGTGGTAAGCTTCGCCTGTAAATCTCTATTTGTGCTGATAGCAGATTTTTGCATAGGAGTTTATAACTGGCGATAGGGTAATAAATTCTTCATTTTATCTGATTTATAATAACATAATAAGAAGATCATGCAACATGAATTCAGGTGAAGTAAGAATAATTGAACACATGATTTTAGCGACGCTAGGGATCTCTTCAATAATTGCCGAATTTAGATTTCTCATACTTTAATTTTATTTGAATTAGTCTAAGACATAAAATTGTAGACGCTTACCTACGACATGCAGTATTATGCAAAACAAGCTTACAACAATGAATTTCCGTATGTTATAGAACACAGATTTGTACTGTGTATTTGTTTTGCAGAATATAAATGCGAAATTGAGATAAATTCTAAAATAAATTATTTATTTAGCACGTAAGCCTACAAAACAACACTCATGTCACACTACCGGCCAAGAACAGTTGGAGTACACTAATCGCGCAGCAATCATCTGTAAAGCCTAAAGGTATTACTATCTTAAAAAACAAAACAGAAGAAATAGCTTTGCACATCCTTGGCATTAAAAAATGACAAAAATTAATGTAGTGTCTATCTTGTGGCTAAATCCTTATTAAATCATCTCCAAATGTTTTTCGTAATTTTTTTTATACTTCATATATAATTGTCGTCTTCTTTATTATAATCAGTAGCCGTTAGCACGAATCCCGATTGCAAATTCACCTATGAAATAAAAATATACACGTTTTATATCCGCCATTTTTGGGTTTTAGAACACCCCATTTCAAAGGTTGAATGGGCCCTAAAAGCTATCGTAGGCCGTCCTGCAAAATCGTTAACCTTTAGACCGTCGCAGCACGTAAACTGCTCATATTTTAAACGTTCTTATTTTAACGAGACATTTAATGGCAGTGAAAGTGTTAAATTTGTTTCCCTTTTTATACCAAATGCCGTATACTCTACGAAATATATAGAAAATCAGTCATAATTATTTATATGTATCATATTATTTAACTAGTTATACTAATCTGCTGGTGAAATGACGAATAAGTTTTAAACTTAAACCAAATTCAGCAACTCCTTACGTAGCGATTTTTGTTAATAGATAATGGTCCACTACTCGTACTGAACATAATGTCCGAGATACTTAAATTCGAAAGACAAAATTGTGGAAAAATATACCTTTGAAGTGGGGTAACACAGGTAGTTTAAATAATTATTTGGATGGATAACTGAATAAACCGAAGAGACTACAACAAATCGTTATCCATGTAACACATCAACTATAGACTTTACTGTACAGTCTCTTTGAATTCAAATTTTGGGGCCCAACGAGAAAAAGAATTCTGAATTTTTCTTTGCAGTAGATTTCTGTGTATGTTTCTTATTTTTATTTGTAGGTCGATACGAGATTAAGGCATTGTAATGAACATCAAGACTCATTAACGTTTTTAATTTATCAAGACGTATTCATGCTACCCATGTATTACTGACTATAAAACTGTTTTTTTTTATATTGAAGCGAGTATTTTCATTGTCAAGAAGTAATTAAGAGAACACGTTAAATTCCAGTTATCATCGCGTCGGCGATAATTGTCTTAAGCGCCCTCCAACCCACAATGAGCCAAAGCTTCAACTACGGAGTCCCGAGTCCCTCAATCGGTAATAACTTTGTGGGATGGTTGCCCTAGCAGCAAGGTGATAAAACTTGACACGAATTAACATATATCGAGGATTAGTTGATTGGCGTTACTTTTTAATATTACTTACAATTCGGATGTGAACAATTCCACTTCAAACGTTTTCAAAGACTTTATGAAGATTTGAAATCGATGAACCGAGAAAGTAAGGATGCATTTGGGTAATAATTTTTTTTTTATGAACGAAAGGGAATACGATATTACCCCAAAAAAAAATCTTAAATTCAAAAGAATATTCGCTTCCTTGTTACATTTGAAAAAAATCAGCCTATTTTATTAAAAGCGTTCGCGCCAAGAATACATGTAAGACAAAACCTAATACTCAAAACTATTTATGTAAAAAACACAATTCCCTGATAAATCGGGGAATTGTATTTTTTACACAGCAGAGTAATAACATAACAACGCACATTCGACACGTTCTTGCCTTGCAGCTGAAATATCAGCACCACTTTGAAGCTCGATTTACGAGTGCAACGATCCTTGCCCTGAGATCATTGTTTTTAAATAATGTACTTGTTTTAATTAACCAATATGAAGTATTGAAAAATTTATTAAGTACGGTTTAATGAAATCTTTCACAGCCACACAATAAATTCAGAACTTAAGCGCCGGGAACAAACTTAATTAAACTATAGCAGCATTCCGCGCGGCTTGTGACGTGACTTCCTCTTATTGTGAGCTCACTCGCTTCGCTCTATCCGCCAGCGGTAATTGAAGAAGGAGCTTTGCGATAAATTAGCCAACTTATGGTTTCTTGCTAATTCAGTATCATAAACTACAATATATACTATTTAAATTGTTTGAGAAGATTTTTTTTTGGAGTAAGATATTGTTTGACTGCTGTGTCGAGCTATTAACGAGTGTTGTGATACGTACTATTCAATAAAATAAGTATATTTCCGAATAAAATACAATAATTATTTTCGTTGAATTATAATTTATTTTAACTGCAAGAAAACAAACAAATGTTAAAGCTCTCATACGTACTAAGACCGTAGTATGAAATATTCGATTATCCTACCAAGAATGTGTATATCAATGTTACTCAAATGTGCACCCCCACTCCCGCAAGTACAGTGCTCTATGACACTTTCCCCCACGCCGTTGTCGCTTCCGCTTATGTTCTCATGTGACATCCCAGAACGTTGTCATTGTACAGTAATTGTTCCACAGCTCGCGTTTTGAGGCCGTCATCGATTTTATTTGTCACTTTGTGATGCGAGGTGGCGTCACTTTTTGCATATTTACTGAACTTCGGTTCTTTACAAAAAGTAAATCACATACACAAAACGACTGTAATTTAACAATCGCGATAAACGAGACTTTGTTCTACCACTTTGTATGAAATCGTGTGATTCACGGCTACGAACACTATATGGCGTCTGTTTACGTCATACATATATTTTTTATTGCCTTGCCTAATATTAATTTATTTATATTTTTATAAATGTTAATCATAATGTTTTTCTATGCGTAATTTTTTGCACGTATAAGCTTAAATACGTATAATAATTCTCCGTAATATTATTTTTATATTATATACTTATTTTTATATTAGTAATTTTCGTGTATCACTGTTTCTAAACCCAAATATAAAAATAAATAATGAAAAGAGCTACAATGGGGTTCCGTACACCTTATGAAAAACGAAATACTTATAGGATCACTCTCGTGTTAGTATGTCTATCTGCAGCCCTATAAACTAAAAAAAATCTTACACCATAACCAGTGTTCTAAACGCGTCGCAACTGAACTTCCATAACTAAAAAATTGGTAGTCTGTAAAGTCGGTTTAAGGACGATAATTTTACGTGATAATGTCATAAGAAAACATTGATGAAAAATTGCATTTTTTCATGAATTGAAATGGATTATCACTGAATTATCATTATTTTGTATAATACAAAGAAGAAGTTAATTGAAAATGACTATGTTTTCGATAAATTAAAATTTATTTGCACTCGTTACCTAATACAAATATTTTTCTACTTAAATTATACAATAAAGAGATAGATGCGTCACAAGCCGAACGCTTAGGCCGAACGTGCCTATTTATTGTTACGCGCTCTCGCTCGCACACTCGGCTCAGGCGGAACGCGACAATGAGTCATGTTTTTTCATGCTTGCAGCCAGCGTTCATCGATTTATAAGATGTTAATACGTCAAACAGTTGCGTTATGGACTTAGACGACCCAATCACACACATATTGCACAAACAAATGATTTCTGAATAGGGTTTTTACCCAAATGTTTTGGGGAGCCAACAAAAAAATATTAAAAAAAAGTTCTTAAAGGTGTCATGTGATGAATACAAAACACATTTTTTTACGATTGTCAAGTACATGTTTTGAAAGATATTAAATACAAGATTGAGGCTTTTAGTATCTATATCCGAAACAATTCAGCCATGATTTTTTTAAAAGAATACGCAATATAGAGCTTTATTAATATTTGAAAAAAAGCCTAAATAAAGATTAGAAAGTCTTTAAATTCCTTCGGGAAACGCAAGGTAGTCTTAAAGAGAAGAAGTGTATAATTTATGTCGCATAATTTTACTGAAAACTAATGCGATTAACCCTGTCCTCGCAAAATCGACTCCCAATTGTTCAGTTTTTATAATAGCGTGCCATGGTGATAATAAAAAATACAATCAAAACACGAAACCTGACCTCGCCGATATTTTTATTCAGAATAAAGAAAAAATTTTTTATAACTAAATTAGAAACCTCCTTTTCAGAGATATTTCTTTGGAAGACTGTTATTTTCTTTTTAACGCGGTGGATTAATAAATGGTGTTAATCGTTTTTGAAACTCATTATTGTTGAGGAAGTTAGGTGAAAATCAAATAAAATTATAAACCAAATTCCAGGATAAAGACGTTCTCTCCATCATCCGGCCAAGTCCGAAAGGGTCCCTCATGATTTATCTGATTTTGACAATAAAAATGAGTTTGTTAATACTTTGGACCTGACACTACTTTTGCTCCCCGTAAATATTTAGATGCAATAGAATAATTTTTTTTAGAACAAAATTACTATTTTGAAAAATCTTTTGTTAACCGGATTTTGATATCTTGAAATAAAAGTATATGAACTTTAAACTTGTTTATAACATGTTTGATTTTCTTAAGTAAATTGAACTCAATCTGTCATTATTTCCGAACTTGAAGGCGAACTGTATACCTGAAAAAACATAGCAAGTAGGGGACAGTTAGTATATTAATCATGTCTAATCAAATATATCCAACTCTAAGAAACTTTCTTTGAAAAATTGAGATATTTGTATACGAATGAAGCTATAAGCATTTCCGTACATTCGCCTCAACTTATTTGCTTTTCAAATTGTTCCATATTAATGTAGCTTCGTCATCCGTATCTATTCTTATCGTAAGAAATGTGTGGGAGCATGTTCAAAAGTTCGATATCAAGATATCCATATATATGTCGCATCCATGTATCACTGGTCACAACGTGGACTTTCAGCGTTACTATTTTTAAGCACTAAAGTACTAGTATGTTACACTTGAAATTTCTGCATAGTTTCTCAAAGATTCTCAGCCGAACTGTATATTTTGAAGTCCCTATTGAAGCCAGCCCCTCCTAGATAGGTGGTCTGTCCCAAGTAGATTGTAGATTTCTCGGAATTAGCTAGATTTTGGTTTTATTCTTGTTCATTGGTGCACCATCTTTATAAAAATGCTCTACAAAAAAGCTAATTGTTAATTCGATCAATAACTATTGCCTATCTGATGAAACGACGTCCAGTATCAATGTTCAAAGACATAATCCGTTATAATCTTCAAACTTGAAATCGTTTACAAGTTCTGTTGTGAATACTTTTTCTTACATCTTATCTCACATCTCTTCATGGTAGAAACATTTTAGTGTTTTTGTTCTGTACAGGATCTGCCAATAACTTTGTCCACTAGGCACTTACAACCCTGACCACCACTAGATCAGCATAGAAGTCTTTAATCTGAATGCCTTTCAATCTGAAATAAAATGATTGTGGGAGGGTACGCCGCAGCAGTGGGGCGATTAAATACTTGATACAGTAATTGAGATATCTCAAGAGAGACCATGCAATAGACGAAGTGACCAAGACCAAAACGATCTCTAACCATATCACTATTAACAATCTATTTTTGTATCACTATCGAAGCTTGTGCACTTGGGCATCAGCCCTCGTATCTTCCTATTTATCTATCTACTCTTTATTCACTTGTTATTCGCCAGCTAAGATTCTAGTATTAAATATCAAATACAACGGGAACCCACAATTGCGAGCCTAAGCACGGAGGCCAAATGCCTCACATGCCACCTACTTCTAGGTTCGCTATTACATCTCCCCCCCCCCTTCGAGAAAAAAAATCTAACGAAAATATTTTTTTTTGTGCACAAACTTCCTAGCGCTTAACAATCTAGGTACTGGACCCTACCTATATGCGGAACGACGGACATGAAAAGTGGTGTGTTGAGGTCACACTACATCCTTTGGCATGGCTTTCGATTTACGATTTCAATTGTTTCAGTGACTATATGCTTATTCTTTTCGCATAAAGACGCGTAGCCATGCTGCCAGGGTATACTCATCTACCAAAAACGCATAAAAAGGTAGACAACCACTCTGCGAAACTAAATATAATACTTGTTTAAAAACAATTCAATATAAACAATTGATTTGCAAAAAAAAATTGGAGTTCCTGGACGTCCCGAAGGCTTGAAGGACTGCCTGAAGATGTCAACCACCAATGAGCTGAAATAGCTCGGCCAGCACCCTTGCAGCGCCACGCCGCCCTCGAGTGTTTTAAGCATTTCAAACTATGAGTTATGTAAGGAAACAATTCTAATCGTACCATCAGCCGTTCTTCTTGATTCAGTTCATATCGGAAAGCGAACGGAACGAATGAACCATCACAACTCTACAAGCATAGTTTCCTCCCATCACAAACGAATCCTATTGAAACGAAAACGAAAGAATCTGCCTTCCATACCTCACCTCTCTCACATAACCTTTAATAATGAAAAAAACAGGTCGCGGTAGGTCTTTTTCCTCTTTCGGCTTTTCTACCGTTCCTTCGGACACTGAGCGCGGTATTGGCCACCTGGAGGTCTACCAGCTCTCGCACACGACATGTAACATCAAAAGTACAACATGTTACATTACAAAATTCACACTATTTCATCATAATCAGATTTTCTTAAAGAGGACTGCGAAGCAATAATTATTTAACTTGTATTTATACTTATACTTCATTACAAACTAAATTTAAATAAAATCATACACTTTCCCGCTATTTACAATACATACTTTTCAATGTTATTAATGCCATCGTGGCATAAACATAATTGTTACTATGTCCACCTGTCAAATATGCTTTCTGTCAACATTCTACGTCTACTTACACTTTGTATATATTACATTTCCCTATAATTTAACTTGAAACCTTTTCAAATGAGATACGTGAACTATATCCCGCATATGTACGTTCATTGAGCGACTCTATTTTATATGTGGTGCTCCATAATCTACAAGTCCATATGGCATCTTTAACATCGTATTAATTTAAAAGTTTTACCCTTCTAGGCACATATACCATTTACAAGTCTCCTACACCAAACTCTGAGCATTTCTTACCTGTATCTTACCTAGTTTTTTGTTTCAACTATTTGTTTCTAACATTTACAAGAGCTTTATTAATAAAAGTCACAATTTTTTGTCTCTAAACCATGTTATTATATAATTTGTTTAATTTTCCTAACTGAGCATTGTCTAAAGGGAAGTTTGGCTCTCTGCCGTACATTAATATTTAAGGAGACATCCCTGTAGCACTCTGTACAGTTACATTGAACGAAAATGTCACTAGTGGTAAAAATGTACGCCAATCTCTTTGTTTATTGTTGACACATACATTGTTAATAGTTGCTAAAGCGTTCTATGAAATCTTTCTATCAAACCATTTGCCTACGGGTGAAACGCAGTAGCGAATTGCGATGTTACCCCAAATGCTCTGATCGTGTCTTTCACCATTATCGAGCAAAAGACAGTATGGTGATTCCATTCTAACTGTGATTTTAATGTCCTGTATCGTTTGTTCTCAGTAGTAATTAATTAATAATCTATTAATGAAATTGTTGTGTTAATTGGATAATTATAAACGTTATTTTTATATAATATAACTTGCCACTCGAAGATAGCTTTTTATTATATCACTTATATGTCTGTACCGTGTCATGTCCACTTCTACAATTTACCTGTAATTTGTATATTTTTTGTCACAATAAATGATTTAAACTAATTATCTCATAAGTTCTAATTTTTATGATCAAAATGAAAAAAAAATTACAAATTTTCTGATTGACTATTGACTATTGACTAATTGACTAATATTGAAAATTGACTAATGTTGAAAATTGACTACTCTATAAATGATACAGCATAAAAAATGAACAATAGATTGGCAGCAAGAAAAAGAAAATCAGATAATTCATCACCAAAATTAACCAAAAAATTAAAATGCCTTGGAAAAGATGCTGGTAAAGATAATGTAGAAAAAAAAGAAACAATATTATTGCGACGAAGTTCAAGAATTAAAAAAAAACTGTGATGAAAACCAAAAATTATAAACTAATTAATTAAATATTGATTAGTTTATTAATATTATTAATTCATTCACTTCTATTCATTTATTTAATAATGATCAATTTAATTAATTTATTTATTTTTTGTTAATTCAATAAATTAGATTAAAGTTGCTATAAATTATCAACTTAATAGTTATAATTGTTGTTAATCATTATTAATGTATTAAATAATTGTTATAAAAGAGTTTAAAAATTTTATAACAGAATTTATGAATAAATTTGATATTTTTTTTAAGAATTTCCACCAAATTTATTTTATGTCAGTGCCGTGGATAAATGAGATAGTACCGTGGGAAGGTAAAATTGAAATTTGTTTCACGTTCTTAACGCTTTGAAGCTGTAGTAAAATCCTTTCAGATTTATATTATAGATAGTATATAGTAAAATAGATGAATAATATGCATAAATAAGTTAAAAAAGTTTTCATTACAAAATCTTGAAATTTTTAATCAAAAAAACCACAATTAGAACGGAATCACCCAGTAACTCGGTCGGTATTATTTCCTGTACGGAACCAAATTTAAAAAATATTTTTTTAATTCAAAATCAAGTATCGCTTTAGCAGTAACTCGCAAAATAGGTTTAGTGATAACATATTTAGAGGCATATTCTATACAGTTATAATTTATTACCGCGCATGGTCGTTCTAACGGGCCCAACTACGTCAATTCCATACTTCTCTAAAAGAACTTGTACTACAATTGGTAACAATTTAGCCTGATTGCTCACTTTCTTTATTTCTAAACATACACGCCATGAGCCAATATACTTTTCCACTTCTTTCTCAGCATTATTCACGAAATATTTCTCTCTTAACTTTGCTAATGTTTTTGTTAATCCGAAATGCCCCCCTATCCAAGATTCATCATGCATTTCTTTCAAGACGTCATCCAACATACACCTCGGTAAAACTATTACCTCTTTTCTGTGCCCTAACAAATTTATTCCCTCATATAAAATTTCTACCTACTTTCCTTCTTAACACTTCTACAGTATGTCTACAAAATACGTCAACTCTTTGCCTATCTATCAAAGTCTTCGCTGTAATCCTATATGCCACTAATTCTATCCCCTCGTTTACAGATTTTACTTCAGTACTATTTTTAAATGGATTTCTAGAAGAAAAATCTGCTACTACGTTTAGATATCCCAATGTGTTTGCAATTTTAAAATCTTATTCTGGTAAACAAAACGCCCATCTGGCTAATCTGTCACTAAGGTCTGTTTTTTCTTTCAACCATCATAAGGCCTTGTGGTCCGTCACCACTTCAAACATCATTCTTCAAACCTAACGTCCAAAATATTTTGATACCCACAAAACTCCTAAACAATCACGCTCTGTAACTGAATATTTCTTTTCTAAGTCGCTCAACTTTCTAGACGCTTAAGCTACCGAATACATTACTCTCAATTCTTCCTCTCCTTGTATTAGCAATGCACCTAATGCTTCCCCACTTGCATCTTCAAATAAGCGAGTTATTAATCTATCGTCGCTATTCTCAAAATGTTGTAATATCGGAGGATTAGACAAGCATTTCTTTAACATTTCCAATGCTGTTTGACATTCTTCTGATCCATGAAATTTATTACCCTGTTTTAGTAATATTATCAATGGCAAAGTAATTCGCGCGTAATTCTCTATGGATTTCCTATAATAGGATGTGAAACATACCAATGGTTTTAAATTCTTCGCGGTCGTCGGTCTCTTTAATCCTAAAACTGCACCTAACTTCTTTCTGGAAGATTTAACTGCCTCTTTGCTAATTTCATAACCTAGAACTGTCACTGATTCATAACCAAAGCTATATTTCGGAGAATTCACCATCAAATTCGCTTCCCTAAACCTATTTAGCACACCTTTCAAAGCATTATAAAATTCCAAAAAAGTTTTTCTATACACTACTTCGTCATCTAGATAACTTATAGCATTTCTATACTTAATCCCTACTAAAACGAGGTCCGTCATTCCTTGAAAACTACATTGAACTTGAAAATTCCTGAGAGGGTTCCAAATGCTGCATTCGACCTATCCTTCTCACTTGCTACCGTCTGCGAATACCCCGATATTAAGTCTAAACTAGCACAATACTTAGCCTTGCCTAAGGACATTAATAAATCTTCTATTTTCAAAATGGAATACGAATCTGAAATAACCTTTTCAATTAAATTCCTAAGGTCTTCGCAAAATCTCCATGTATCGTTGGCTTTTTCACTAACAGTACGAGAAATGCACAAGAACTTTTCGAATGTCTAATAACTCTATTATCTAGCATTTGTTGTACTTATTTTTCAATAATCTCGCGTTGTCCCATAGACAGTTTATATGGCGGCTTATGGACAAATATTTTATCTTGAGTTTGGATTTCTACTTCGAAACCTGAATATTTACCTAATTGCAAATTCTCAAATGCGAAACGACCAAAATATTCTGACAACACCCCTTGTAGTTCAAATCGCTGACAGACAAAAAACTTCTTATTTAGATACATTCAAATCACGTACGTTCCTTTGCGTTTCTGGCATCAGGCCTGGGTTGCGTACCTATAAGTACCTTACATCCTTATCGACCCAGTCCTCGAAATACGTTATCACAGTTGACACCAACTTCTGTTTGGTACTCGCCGGCGCGTAAGACAATATTAGTGTATGCAATCTTTTCTTACTAAAAACAAGTTTATTTTCATTACAATCTAGTACAACTGCATTTTGCCTCATAAAGTCCACCCCCAAAATTAAATCCAAGTGCAATTTTTGTTCAAAAAAAAAATGTGTGTTTAATTAAACTTAGTTTCAGCTATATAAATGTCAAGTGACGCAATCCCAGTAAATTGAAAAACTGTCCCATTTACCCATTTCAATACAACGTGGAAGTTTGACAGTTTACTAAAATTATTAATGTCTTTGATATTTGCGTTTACACGCGCCCATCAGTCCCAGAATCCAACAAAGCATGCACATCACCTTATTCTCTTGTTATTCGCGAGATCGGATTCGAATATTCTATTCTAGTATCATACTTCAATTTTAAATCGAACGTGAACCGTCATTTGCGAAACTAAGCACGAAAGCCGAATGCCTCACATGCCACCTACTCCTAGATCACCTAGGTCCTCTACTACAATATATATAGTTGAGATATAGCACAGAATGTTCATAGCGTAAGTCTAATTTATAACAGTCCATTAAGTTGTGTGTCTTAGGAAAGCGATGCGTCAAACAGCGGCGGCAACACCACGGACGTAAAAACACAGCCGTCCTAACGATAATGATACGTGGAAAGTTCTAGACTAGGACGTTTGCGAAAAAAAAAACAACGCGTCATGGTAGAAAATGGACGACATTGACCATTATCAGTAGGTATTTTATGGAATGTCAAAGAATTGCCAGGAACCGACACCGCTTTTTTTTTAGCCCCAATTCTGCGTAGTCTTTAGAAGTTTTATGCGGCGTTTGACAGTGTAGAAAATTTAGTAGAATTTCGTCATCATTGCTGCTCAATTTGAAACTAATCCTTGAATAACTTTTCACCGCTATTAAAAGAAACTACTGAAAACTATTTAGCTACATAAATACATAATACAAATTACGGCACCGATATTTGACTCTTTGGTGTTGAAAAGCTCTCTCTAGGTGAGAAAGCCTTATTCTATCCACCGGCATTGTCTCCGTAACGCCGTTAAGGCTACATAACAGCCCTTAAGTAACAGTGACGCCATCTTATAAAAACCTGAGCTTGGCCTGAAATGAAATCACCCATATTTTTTATTTAAATAAGGGAACAAACCAGTAAAATATATGCACATTTTGAACTCAAAATGCAAAATAATAACCAATAACCCCTAAAGAAAGTTTTCTGATAATTTTTCTTTCATTCTGTGAACTGCTATAAGTCCTAAATTTATGGTAACTCTATGGTGAAGAACGCCTTCCTATCGAGAGTCAAGGTAAATTGAGTTCGTATACATCAACATAAAATATAATACTTTAATTATTTCTTTTAATATTTTTTTTTAAATACCTATTCCTAGATAGACACAAACGTCTTACATTTTTTCACGCCTCCAACGACCTAACCACTGTGCTTTTACTGCGACTCGCGTTGAACCAGATTTTTTTACTATCGTCCTCTGCAACAAGGCCTGTATTTTGTGCTCGTTTCTTTTACCGTTAACCATAATAGACAATATTAGCCAAGTGCAAGTCGAAGTTCGAGCAGTGTGTTTCGTACTGTAGATTTGAACAAAAATTATAAGGTTGTAAATAGGAAAAACATATACAAGGCGGAAAATATGGCTGCCAACTGTTGATTTTGAACAGGTGCTGTATGCTGATATACGATTATTAGACGTCAAACATAATAATGGCATTATTTTGAATCAATTAAATGTACTGAGTACAAAAAAAAAAACAAGAGAAACGTGCACATATCATAATACTGTTACGAACTACTATTATTAGACTAAATAATTAAATTACAGAATAATTCGTCTAAAAATATTATTCGAGAATAGTAGTATTTCTTATCCTTAAAATCCTTGCATGCCTACGGGTTAACATTTTAAACGCACATTAATTGGTTAAAATGTTCTAGATTGCAATAAGTCTTGTTGCTTTCGTCAATTATGATATATTTAGACAATTACGTCTTTAACTGAAACTTGAAATACTTTTTTTTAATCTTCTATGTTACAAGCCAACACTACGTAATCCAAAAAGCAATCAATTATCTATCTCTAATCAATCATCAGTTAAAGGATATCACGGGGATGGATAGATATCGCAAGGGCGGTATAGGTGAAGAACAAATTTCGTATCCTTCGGCTGGTAAACCCTAAAAAATAAGATCCGAGACGCGACAGGCTGTGATACATCGCCGGTCATTCACGGACTTAAGGACAATTTCTTCAAGCTCCCGACTCGTTTTGGTACGACACGAGCGATGAATGTGTCGCGATTGTTGTGTTTTATTGCGACTGCAGCATTTATTACACGATTCCTTTAAATAAAAATTAATGGTTTCGTTGCTCATCAAATAAATGGACCATTGTGGTCTCTCTCTGCGGATTTAGTGAAAAAAAAGCAAAGATTTGTTAAATAAACTTAATCCCAAAAGAAAATTTAGTGTAGACGTGGCACTGCGATCGCTTATCAGTTTACTTAGCACGGTGGTCATAAACATGCAATAAAAAAATCAGCGCACTAGATTTTATAAAACTGCCACAAGTAAAGTTAAATTTCAGGATAACATTTAAAAACAAAAGTCTATTAATGCATATATTCCGATAGCTTCCGCCCACGGCTCCATCCGCGTAGACATTCCTTCATCTTATCCGTCGATCGATTGGGATCTTAATAATGTTCCTGAACGTTATCCCATCATCGAATCCGATTCAGGTCCTGTTCTCGACGACAATTTGTCTCACTCTTGATTCCGATCGTAGTTAAGCTTTTGATTCCGAGCCGGCAGCCTTATTACTTAAGTAATTCGTAATAATTCTGCTCTTAAGAGCAGAAATCGATTTCAATTTCGGAATCGATTTACGAGTCTAACTTATTCAGTATAAAAAAATATATACACAGTTTTGAACGACTTAAAAGTAATGAATTACATTAAAACTCTGCACATTTATTAAAAACCAATGACAATTCAATAATATGGTATAATTCGACTGATCTAATGATGGAGCCAGAAGGTAGGCATAGGAGCTCTATACGGAATAACATATCTCCTAGTCGGAATTGATGTTGTTAGGGTTGTCTTGAGTTTTTGTTTTGAAAGCGTAATAATAAAAAAAAATTAAAAATTGCCACTCCTAACGGTTTTTGTATTCGTGTATGCGATTTAATTTAATTGTTGTGATTTCACTGTAAAGGTAACATTGTTGATAAAAAGACAGTGTGCATTTCAAAGCACGAAGTTGAGAATTACTAAAATATTTTTAAAATCATGCCACTTTAGAAATCGATTTGGTTTATATAATAAAGTCGCCAGTTTCTATTTAAACAGATTCTGAATCTAATCATTCTTTCCATTCCGTTCCCGCCCACGATTCTCATCTCGATATTGCTTCTTATTCCGATTTCGGTCTGCACTTCGATTCTAACTTTGGTCTCGCAGTCGATTTCGTTCTTAGTCCCGTTGTCGATTACGATGTTTTCCGGTCTTTTTAGCTAGTTTTAACATAGCTAGTGATAATAAGTGGAAGAATTTTTAGAATCTGTAATAGCACAAATATGCAGACGACGGCAGAACTAAAGGAGTTTCTTATTTATGGAGGAATTTTAAGAATAAGTTCAGTAATTTGGTTTAATAGTACGCACGTATAAACAAAATGGGGGTGAATTATTAGTTTTTTTTTTTTAGAAATCTTCTCGTTTGCCAACACAAGTTATGCCAGTTTTATAGTTATTGAATGAATAGTTTCGGCACACAAAAAAATAACAAAATGCAAACTCATTTTAGTACACTATACAACCCTATTCCTCCTCACTCAGTCATGAAATACGCATCACATCATTTTTGATAAACAATACTTAAACCAACTTTCATAGTCGTACCTCGTTTCCCAAAAAGTTTGATACAAAATTCAACCCCTTTTTACTCCTATAAATAGAGATTTTGAAAATTCTTTGTCAGTGGAACCTTCCTTTATACAACTTATCACCAAATCAAATTGACAGCTTATAATCTTTCTCAAAAATTGGACTATAAAACACGAAAAATTTTTTTTTTAATAAAAATGATTGTTACAGGAGTTAGCGAGTTCTAATAAACAAAAAAAGCCTATTCAAATAGGTCATAATTTTCCTCAAAAATAAGCTAGCAATTATTAAAAGATTTTTTTTTAATCCGAATAGTATTGCCAAAGATTTGCCTTAAAGCAAAAAAAATAAAACTATTCGATTATTTAAATAACCTTTAGCCTCGTCCAAACAATAGGCTATCAAGCACAAAAATATTTTATCAAATTCTACTTGTGGTTCTAGAGATTAGAGATTGAAACAAACTCTTTCGCTTCACTTATTAGTACAGATGTGCATACGCGCAGAATTGCGGTTGAATCTAGCCAATATTTTTTATATTCTGTGACTTTTTTTAAGTAAATGCTCTCACAGCATCACTGATATGCAAAAAAAGTCAACTATTTGAATGTTCCTAAAAAAAATATTTCATTTGAATATTATGTTCAAAACTTTCAAATAGTTCAATTTGTATCATAAAACACTAACTAGAAGGAAACAAGCAAAAAACAAAATAAATGTACCAGCCGATGGAACGGACAAGGTTTTTTCTGGCAAAAACAATAATGTGGGTTATATAATCACACCTAATATGTTGTTTCTACTGGTTGTTCAAATTTTTTTGGGAGTATTAAAAGGAATTAAGATCCATAAAACGTAGTGCATAAATGTATTTTACTGTGCACAGGTTCTTTGTAATTACAGCGTCAAAGGTCGGTACAGTATTTGCACTGCTGAACCTTAGGATCTTGTCTTGTGGATTGAAGAAATGAAAAAGCACTTCGTCAACTTTCACACTTCACTCCCCGACGTTTCCGCGAGGCGCCGTCTATTTTATGGCGCTGTGAGTCATCGACTCGGTTACTTGCCTTGGATTTTCTTTTACCGATAATCGGTTCCACACACTATCTGTCTGAAACCGGACGGTCCACTATGAAATATATTTATGTTTGCCTGCGCCGTTAACCTCCATCGGAAATAACTCATTTTTTATTAGCCTTATAAGTCACAGCTTTACGCGTAGTATGTTGCTTTACCGCTCAGTAGAGGGCGCACTTTTAAGGAATGCATGGCTGCGTGTCACATGAGGAGGTTGGGAAGGCGTCTGTCGGTTGTTTTTAATACTCCTTACGCCTTGTTAGGTGTGACTATCTGCATTGTTCTGAGAATGTGCCTAGTTGGCATGAAACGTACGTAGAAATAACAATATTTCCAAGTACTATATAATATAATATAGCAATATTAGCAGACTAAGATAAATAAACAATTAACACTTGCTTAGCTGTTCGATATCTGTTAATCCCCTCGAATTGATATTAAATTCTTTGGATAGCGATTCACAGTGGAAGTACAGATTTGAGGGTCAGGGGTGGACTGCATGCTGCATGTTAATGCGCGTTGCAGGCAACCGTCGCACCACTACAGGTCGCCAGACAGTTTTTTTCCATCTCGCTTGTGCAACTTTATTTCTACTCAGTGAAAAAGAGACGATGCTGTTTTCCTTTATTGATAAAAAACATTTCTGCTACTTGTTCAAATCAAATCGAAAATGTACTGTTTTAATAATGATATATATAACAATACTAATGACAATAAAATGATTGTATTATTATCAAAATAATGTTACTATATAATGGCGTTCATAAATTTTTTATATGCTTTGTAAGAATGGTATTACAAACACAAATAGCCCAAAACCATCTATATGCATACGATTCCTCGGCGATTGATAAATTTAATACCTATATACATTCTGTAAACGGTATAACTTAAATACACTCAAGTGGCTGACAATATATTTTACAAATCGTAAATATATAAAAATATTTACGATTAAAGAAGATACATAACTTTATTTTGCACGTATTTAAGTTTCCAATATTATAATGAAAAAAAAGTGATGCTTTCAATAACACAAAATATATATGCAAAAAACGAGTGGTGTCGTGGGACACCAGGTAGGAACGAAGTTCCTTCGGCTAATGTAGAATCGACACAATTTGCAAAAAAAAACTATAATGTACTTTAAGTGTTATGACAGGAATATGTTTTATTATAAGATGCTACTTCGTTTGGTGCTCGTTGTAGTGGAATTATGACATTTACTCCTTACTATCTGTTCTTCAATCATCTTCATTTTCTGTTCCTATTGCTAATTCTATTTTCGAAAAAAATTACGATTATTATGATTTATTTCTTATATTTTACCGACATATATTTGTTAATGGAAAATAACCCCGACCGATTCTCGGTAATCGCGCGAAGTCGTAAACAAGTCGCGCGGCCTCATGCCAGTAGTGCCCGGTGTGATCCACCAATTAGCGCTCGCCGTTCGCCGAGCTCGCGTCACCTTGCGCCAATAAACGCACAGTAAAATAACGACATATCTAAAAATATACGACTGTCGCGCCTGCGCACGTCTCATTTAACGGTTTTATTCCACGGACTTTTTCTTATTCTTACGGTTTTATTTCACGGACTTTTTCTTACGGTTTTACTATCACATTTTTTTCAGTTCGGTCGCGCAGCAAAATCCCTATCTCCTCCAAGCCAGCCGTAAGGAACTTCGTTCCAATAAGTATATTGGTCGAAAATCTTCCATGGAACTATTAATTACTTGTATTTTTTGCATATTGTCATACCGGAACGTAATCAGCCCATTGCTGAAGCGTCCCACAATATTTTTATTTCAAGATAACTAGTTTGGACCTCTAACTGCCCACATTGATTTAAGGCGAATCGGAGAGTGCCAACGAGCGTCATAAATGCGATATGAGAACCGGGACCCACAGCTTTAAGTGCTCTCCGAAGCATGGAGCGTGTGAGATGATTTGACGTAATTTAAGTTAAACTACATCACACGCGCCTAGAAGAATATCCTGATACCTTAATTCTAAAAACGGTCTTTGAAATCGTTCGAAATGCAAATCGTGGTCGCCCTACTGATGACGACCCTAAAAGGTTTTCTTCGGAGGCAAATTGCCTTCAATACTGCCCTTTGATTACCTCTCGACCGCTTCCTAGAGTATAATTGCTTTGACTTTTGGAACGATTGTATTGCAGAAGTTTGTAAGATTTTAAAAGAAATCAATTAGACTTTATAGTACAATTACTTTCTAAAGAAACAGGCATCAACATAATGATTTCTAAACAATGGATTCAGATGGCCGATAAACATTTACATTAAGCGGGTGAAATCCGAAAACGGGATAGAAGTACAATTTATCATTTTTGTGTCGCGTTTTTGAGAAGTGCAAATCGACTTCCCACCAACACCTTGCGTAACTTGGAAACTCAATCATCTCGGAAAATCTTTTGATAAAAAACAGTTTTCATTAGTTATAATCATATTGCTTGTAGCTATTTTTGCAGCTTTTTTCAACTTTAAATATACTATGTCAAAAATCAAACATATATAAATTTATAACATAAAAAAAGAAACCAGCAAGAAGTCGAATTGGTTATATCCATGAATATTTGTCCTCTTAATGTATACAATTGCATATACAATATGCAATTGTATATATTGAGAGGACAAATAGGACCCTTCTTTGTCAAGCATTTGCTTAACAAACGATTTAATTTTTTTTAATATCCATTTTGTATGTTTTCAGGACTGTATTGAAAATGCGCCCCCAGAGCCCCCAGCATATCCGTATGCTCATGATGAGTCAAAAGCTAACTTCGACAAAATAATGTCATTTTAAAGTCTAGTCTAAGACACGCATCCTTTCACATAATATTCCACAACATAAAAAGTTGAATTAAATTTCTAATCACGAATTCTATTCTTTTCATGGGAGATATGTATCATATGTCTTTATCATAATTATATGATATCAATGTATGCTTTACATATCAATGTATAGCTTAAAAGCTTTGGTTTTGTGACTGCCTCTGAGGTTTTTATTTTGTTCTTAATTGATGAGAAAAGTTATTTTTATTTGGTAAAATTATTTTATTTATAAATAAATAAAGTAATTGATATTTATGAAGTAAGAAATTAATAGTTCCGAAAAAACTAAAAATACACGATTTGATGATCCAATAATTAAAAGTATGTAAAATTCTGTTTTAAAAACCCATTAAATAGATATATGAAATGATTTTCCTTTTATATATGGAATTTAAATATATGGAATTATTATATTTGGCAATAAGCACTGAATTGACATTTAAAGTAATAAAAAAAATTCAAACATTAAAAAACTTAGAGAAAAACAAGGACCAAACAAATTTATTTCCAATAAATCAAAATCAAACAAATTAACTGTAGCACATAAATGGACCGGCTGGACTGGTGCACACTATCACAGAATACGGACGTAAAGTAGCAATTTCCACTGTTGCGATTCGTCCAGTAAGTAAGATTTCCAGTAAATCAAATCAAAAATATCTTTATTTCGTAAGTAATACAAAATACATTGAAACGCGTCATAAAACTCACTACCCCCTCTATCATCCCAGTCCCTGTCTATGAATGCCCCCTCCATCAGATATTCTATTCCTGCTCAAGAGGCCGGCAACGCACTAATACGAGTAACTGTTCTCGAGTTGCTGTGTCCATGGGCGGCAATAGCCATCTGCCCTTTAATGGCTCGCCTGCTCGTATGCCCCTCGATAATATTATTAAAAAAATCAACCAAAAATTTAATGCCCCTTGCTCTATTTTCATTTATAGAATCACAATGTTCCACTTTATCGACATATTAATTAGTCTAATAAATAGTTTTTAATATTAAACAGGCTTTCTAAGTCTTTTCTTTAGGAAACTTGTTTTGTTTATATACTTTTTAAAGTTAGGCTGACAACTTTAATACAATAAATATTTGTTAACAAAATTATATTTTTCCAATGTTACTTACAATTTTACTATATTCAGATAAAAAATCGGTGGTTGGCTATATGCATGACACAGCCGTTTTTACGTGGATATTCGACCAAACACGAAACAACAAGCAAAGTTTCACGTTTGGTCTTGTTGTGGAAGGACATGTACGGACTTCTACTCTTGCCATATTCGGCACACACTTTCATCGCAATTATGTCGCTATCGCGAAATTAATTGTGACCTAATACTTCGTCGCTGCGAGCGGTTCCGAATTTAGTGAATTCCGCGACCCACGAGTCCGTAGACGCTTGCCTGCTACGTGTATTAACATGCAGCATGCAACCCACCGCTGACCCTCGAATCTGCCTCTCCACTACGAATCTCTATCTAAATGATTGAATATTGATTCCAGAGGATTGACAAATATCGAACACCTAAGCAAGTGTTATTTATTTTTATAATTATCTAATTCCGCTAACTGTTAAATTGTAAATTCTACGTACGTTTCATGCCAACAAGGCACATCCTCAGGAAATTGCCGACAGTCACATCCACCAGGGTGCAAGGAGCGTTAAAACAACCAACACAACCTCGTTAGGCAGGCCGCTGTCATGCAATTAACACCTCACACAATACAATACCACGAGTCCGTGTTCCGCGAGTTCGAGTATCGTTTTCGAGTATTAATCTACAGGAAATTTTATTTTCCGTCAGTTTTCTTATTTAGAATAGTGATTTTAGTGCATACCTAATGCGTCTAGTGCGATTCTTTGCTGTTTTATGTATTTTCCCCGCGCGGGAAATTTTCGAGAAATTCTAGGAAATTAGTGTAATTTATAGTGTTAAGTGTGATTTAGTTGTCTGGCCAAGACAGATATAAAGACAACACAGATGATATTCGTAAAGACACGTGATACATATCTACCACGAAAAGAATAGAATTCGTGATTAGAATTCTTCTTCTTCTTCTCCGACTAGGGAGTCGGAAGACTATGGAAGACGCGTGAAGGGTCACGCGTCTTCCATAGTGCATGTCACTCGACGTCGGCACCCACGTATGTCGTCCGGCCACGTTAGGTAAAGCTATTATAGTTGTCCAACTACATAGCATAGCCGATCCAATTATTACATCTTCTGGGGGACTTTTTAGTGGGTTTCAGCTCCACACTACCCACGCGAATGGGCGCGAGGGTGTGCGGTAAACATTTTTTACCTCCTCCTCGTTACTAGAGGAAAAAAAAACGCAATGTTTCAAACTGGATTTATTTTTTCAGACTGAGTTCAATAAACGCAGATCTATTATACAAAATGTATGAAAGGTACAAAAAAAGCGACTTGAAATTATGCACATGCATATTACTAACATGTCATAATTGCATATATAGAAAATTCAAACATTTTTATACACCTTCGGAACACGTATAAAAGTTTGTTGAGTTTATTTTATTTATTATCATGTAAAATATATTGCGTACGTCGTATAAACCTAAGTCCACGGGTCAGCGAATCGTTTATGTAGTAGATCTCATACTCACTGACTTCATTCTTTTAATACATCAACAGATGGCATTAGTTACAAATGAAAATAAAAGTAGACCCAACTTACCGTTAATTTATGTACCAACAGATGGCGTCGTACATATGTTTCAGTTCACGAAACGATCCCTATTACAAACGAAAACGAAGCCAAAACATAGACGTATTCACGTCACAAAATTAAAGAAAGCCGGGAAAAGATTCGAATTGTTCCGCTTTATATTCTGTAATAGCACAGGAACAATTATTGAGGAGGATAAGTGTTACTTCCGATTATATTAACGTAAGTTCTCTCTTAATCACAACATTTACTGTTGTATGATAACAATCACCTTTTTCATTTATTGAAGTACTATTTTGTGTCGTACCCTGGCGATATTAGCACTTCCTTCACAAATGCCCATTCTTTAGCTTTTGGTAGCTTTGCATTGAACTCTAAGAACAAGATCAGCAGAGATACTTAGTTTTTCGCTTTCGGTACTGAACTATTAACAGAGCCTTCCTCGATCGCCTTTCGGAGGTTTAGTGAAACGTATGATTCTTAAATTCAGGTTGTTCCTTAATTTGGATGCAGTAGGATTTGGAAATTATAGCAAATTAGCGCGCCCCTATTTTCCTAGTTTTATTCAAATCAATCATACTGCCTGTACGTGGTTTATGTGTTTAAAAACCGAATATTTATATGGAGTTTAGCAATAAACTTAATAAGTTATCTATCACTCAATGTTAGCTATCACGCACTTTACAACTTCATTTTCTCTATTCCATGTTATTACGACACAACTTGTTCGAAAGCTAGAACTTATAAACGTCAAAAATTAAAAAGTCAATCAAAATCTGATCACTGTTTCATTCGAAATTAAGAATTTATAACAAATACGACAATTCTGTCTGAGGATTAGTTTTCAAATGCAAGTTGATTAGAGCCTCCAGTTCGGACCCTCTGCTCCAATGAACCTCCACATTCGAAATTCCCTCGCTGATGAGGAGTGCCGCCGCCCTTCCATGGTGCTTGTTGATTTTAATCATAACTCAACCCCTATGAGGAAGTCGAGCGGAAGAGCATCCCCCTTCATCACGCTTCACCGCGATTTTACTCAAACGTGAATTTACACCTACGTTAGGTTCGTGTATATCTATGCGTTTGCTGAGCTATTCACAAAGCTTCGAACAAGAAAAAATATCTTATTAATCTTATTAATGTAAAATAACATAAAAATCAAAGAAGTCTTTCGTAAGTCATTGATCTTTACCTAACAGGTAAAAAAAATATATTGATCAAAAAAGTATGATAGCAATCGTATGGTCACCCTTATTACGGATGGATTTGCTAATCATTTTTTATTTTAAGTAAAATTGAACCATTTGCTCCTTGTGTCGTATAGCAAGTTATGCAAGGTACTGGATTTTGCTAGCGAATGGGTGTCAAAATTAGGTAACAGACTCCAAACTGCTCAAGACCAACGAAGAAAGGTTAAAATTCAACCTATTTTGATCTTAAATAAGATTTGGAATAACAATGGCAGATTGTACTTCAGAAGTAACGGACGTAAACTTAATACAATGTTTAACTTAAAAATAAAGTTTTTTCTTTGTTTTGTTAGATGTCTCAAACCTAATTCGTAAAAGAATTTTTTTATGTCTTTTTCGCAATAATTTCTTTATTGGAAACTTGCTTTAAATAAACAAATGAAAAATTAAATGAACGAATCACACGAGTACTGAAAATAAGATCTCCAAAATCCGTCGTTCCGATTTGACTCTGACAAAAACAAACGCGACCGCTGGTAATCTTCAGAATAAATTGAAAACAATGAAATCTAATTTTTAGCCGGTGCGTCTTAAATGTTGAAAGTCCTGAGATCAAACGCCCGGTTTTAATTAAGTCTCTTGTGTTCTGAAATCTCTTTACGTCTTTTTTCTTGGCATCTCTGCTACTCTCGGCGTCTATGGTCTGATGGACAGATGGTTTTCCTCACTCAAGATCGAAATTTTAACGATCACTCCCTTTGACGTTGAATAACACAACAATTAACAGCCTGATTACACCTGCACGCCTTAAATGATTGAAGGAAGCTTTCGAAGGCGTACCAAGTTCAGTACACGCTGTGGCTCAGAGTGAGGACTGGAGTCGATAACCTCAATTGGACGTCGAAAGTATAAAAACGTACTAAGCATTCGCCGTCATTGTCAGTTTTATTCTTCTCGTACTCTACGTTTAATTGTATGAAGTGCCAGAGATATCGTAAAAAGATCTAAACTAGTAATTTTTATTATCAGACCATTACAGAAAGAAATCATTGCACAGTCTTCGATAAAAAATGTAGTCGATACTACGTAAATTATATTTTTCGTATAGCAATTCATTTTTGTAGAAATATAATTTTATATTACAATGAGGCCACTTGTTGGTTAAATTGGGGGAAATTATTTAGAAAATACGTGCGAATTCCTTCATTTCCGAAATTTCTATTGCTCATTACGCTCACACGGCGCGTGGTGTCGACGCAAATTAAATTATTCTCAACCAGGTCACCTGGAAAATTCAATTGCATGTAAAACATCTCATCCCAAAAATATCAGTGGATAATGTTGTTAAGAAATTGAACAAAAAAATATAGAGCGATCAAAAAATGTTACGCGTGCCATATCAAAAAATTACGACTAGAATAAAAAACTTGAAAATTAATATTTAAAATCATAGAACATCCCGAGTTTATATTCTAAGTAAATTATATTCCAGTAGCAAACTTTTCTAGGCATTGTATGAAACCCATAACGGAAAATGTTGGTGCCACGGGGGCACACCACACGAATTTTGTACAGGAATGACATGATTTGGATGTATGGACTTACATAGAGCCACACAGGCTGCCCAGAAAATGGTTGGAGTGTATACTATAGCCACAATTCAATTACTATCTCTACTTTATCCTCACTCACAATATCGAGTTTTTGCCCACCAAGAGTACTATTTTGGTAATTTACAAATGATTATATGTAATAACTAAATGATTTTTTAAATACAATATCTTTACTTATTCTGTTTATGAATACTTCGCTAAAACTTACTATTCTAATACTAAAATATATATACAAACATACATACATTCATATATATATTCGCCGCGTCCGAGATATACCCGGCGAAAAGACATCTAACTCTATGGCGCGATCTCGTTTACACTCTAAGCGCCGTCTTGCAGCAATACTAAACACTGCGGTATACAATTAGTAATGTAGTAAATACAACAATATAGCATCACAATGTCAATTTAAATTATTAATTGGTTTATTTTCTTTTTAAATAGACAATTGAATGTATTACAATAAATTTCGTTATGTACAATGCTAGTACCTGTTCATTTGCATCTTATATCTTTTATGGAACACCTCAAAGTTTAGCCCCTCAGGTCCTTCTTCTATATATTTTCCAAAAAATTAATCCTGAACTCCACCCATGGAAGCTATTCATATTTTAATTAATTAATTTTTTATTACTATTATTTTTTTATGTAAGTTAGTAGATTTGTCTATTTAATTTTGCATGAAGGCCTATCTATCATGAAGGAAAATTAACGAGCCTCAGAAATAAGTTAAAACAACCCAGCCAGCCGTATCACTCCGGTTAAGCGGATTCGGTTTTACTGCCGGAGTAAGAAGTTGGGCCACTCCGTCTTTCGCCGCGGTCGCCGCGGAAGGACAGCAAAAAAAGGTAATTTCAGAAATTCTGACCGATGGGCGTCGGCTAATAAATGCGATGTCTGTTAAATTAATTCGAGCAATTAGCAGACGGCGTCACCGCGCTGATTGCGGGGGATCTTCTGTGAGGGAAAGGGCTATAGAAGATAAAATTCGCATTAATTTGCGCGTTCAAGAAATTCCTGCTTGCAGCGAAAAAGTCAGCAGGTGATATCGGTGTCGGTTCTCGTCGATTTAAACTCTGAATAGAAAATAAAAAATAAATTGTACCAGATAACCTGGAAATAAATAAAAAATGCTATTCACAATTATTATGTTATTTTCTATACACTCCACTAGATGCCCATGCACAATCTTTGGTTTCATTTTGAGGAGCTGCAATCTGTAGTTTTCTACGGTGGTTCAGTACGGATTAGGGGCTGTTAAAAAAATGGTGCGTGCTTAAGACCACACGATAGAAGTGAAAACTTCTTCAAGGCGAGATTAAGAATAATAAACAAGACAATGTTTTTTGTTCTATATTCATAGAATAATAATATTTACAATATATAATAATTTTAATAATGGATGCATTACTCTGGTAAATTTCGCTCTGACTGATAGTCATTTGCATCATACTCTAAAATGAAGCAATAGGTTTGTGACGACTAAATATGAAATTAATACTTTTGATAGAATATTTGCTAAATATCTAAAAAAACTCCGTCAGTCGTTGTTCCATATGTCGTTGGGCATTCATTACGTTCACTCGATATATTCAAATCTAACGTTGATTTCAAAAAATGCACTAATGACTTTGATATACCTTTTGCGAAATCAACATTAAAATCTCCATTCAAAATCGATCGCATTCTATTATGATTTAATTTGAGAAGAGCAGATTCTGTTTGCTATAGATAACTAAATTTTCGGAGGTGTAAAAGGAAATGCGAAAAATCACATGAGTAATAGAGACACATAAATGGATGCCAAATACGAGTAGTAATAATGTGAATAGATTAAACTTTGAAGGCCAATCACGCCTTGCGTCTAATAGACACATTTAAATTCTCATTTAAAAGACGAATCATACGTACTGATTAGTTTCCAAGCCGTCAATATCATTTAATAAATGCTAAAACTTAACACTGTGCCGTGTGCGTCAAATATTTTTGTACTAGTAAGACACAACAAGTGTCTGTCTTGTGATCTAAGTCATACTATTTATTATGACAATAGATAATATCTCATACACACATAACGAATTTTGTCACATTTATATATCTACACAAACGTATAATATTAAGTAATTGGTTAAACAAAACTTTTTGGCATGGCAAGTACCGTGTATATGAAGATACTGAATGCGACTGTTGCGTCAAGCTCACTCATGTAACGCTCGGCGAGCGAGCATAACAGTGACGCGTTATCTGTCTCTTTCGCTCCCTTAGTCGACTCGAGCCGACTTTGCACGAACGAGTGTTACATATCCCAGCGTAACGGCTCGGTCTCATTCAATACCCACAAAATAAAGTGCTCAGCGCGCCTAAAGAAGTTTTCACTTCAAAAAGCACAATTACGAAACTTTCAACCATTGACATACTACCACTCTAGTACTCTTTGTAGCGCTACCATCTATTCATGTTGAGAATATAGAAACCGAAATTTATTTCATGTATTCTTATGAAAATAAACACAACTGAAGTTATGAGTGCGTATGTACACGTAAATATCTAGCACTTGTCATCACATACTCCGATGCATTGCGTATTAAGCAGTTCTAAAGTCACTTTTAATAATGTTCATTATATTCATTTATATCACCTCTCTTCTTACGTACAGCCTCCCTCATTATTCTTGTTTCAGATAGACGAATTCGGTGGTCCAACCTGGTCCAGTGTGGGCTAGGTGCTACTAACGAATGTGATAACATTTGTTAGTAACACTCAGCCTGCCAGCATCACATTATTGATAAATAATGTGATGCTGACGTCCTTTGCGAGGTACTGAACAAGTGGTTAAATTTAGCTTAAGTGAAAAACTTATGGATAAATCACTAGTAAGCTGGATTTTAACCTAGTCCATTCTAATTCAAAAGCAACTGGCTGATTATCACCGATCTGATAAGAATTAGTAATCAGTTTAAATATAATATCTCAAGCTTTAAAGACAAAATATATGCATTAAGATCAAGAGAAAAATGTAATTTATTTCAGAATATTTAGGTTCAACTCCTGCTCATAATGATATAACAACGTTTCATCTAGAATGTATTACGTAAATGGGTGATGCTATATATAATGAATTACATATTACAATATAATTCACCAACTAAACTCCTTTACTCAAGCCGCTCTAACACATTTCAGCGCGAGGGCTTATATTTCAAGCCCGTCAACATATAGTAATATCATAAAGAGATTAAATTTGATTGACCGTATGTAGTTTGTATCTTCGGACCTACAGAACCCATCCAAAAAAATAAATTAAACGTGCGGCACTCGGGGACTGCCGCGGTAAAACTATTGCATAGCATTTTTTATCAATTTATGCAATTATAATTATTTATTTATTTATGCAGTATTTTGTTTTCTTTGATATTAATCTTCATACACAAATTTTACGCGTATAGCTATTCACCAGCAACTGCTATTCACTATTGTACATAGGGACACCTATGTATACATATATAGCTACATGCATACTTACGGGGCACATGGGTGAGTATGGCATCATAAAGATGTGATAGATACCTATACACCTATATACTTTCTCACAAACAGTTGCTTACGTATTCGTCCGATTTCGGAGCAGCTCGTCTCGATCCGTGCGAGTTTTGCACAATCGTACCATATACATACACGTTAAGCGAACGCTCGGCCAAGCTACATGGTAGGCGGAGTGGGGGGTGTTAGGTTTTATTTACGTTACGGAATTTCTTGATTCGGTCGCCGCGCTCAGAGCCCGCGATAAAAGCTATGCAATAGCTTAAAAACAATATAACAATGCAACATTAATAAATATAAGTAAATAATTCAGATTATATTCTACATACCTACGAGATTGAAAAACATTATTGCGAATGCAACATAAAAAATAAGGTATTCTACAATTCTGAAATGTATTATAGCAGGGCACGTAATCTACATAATGAGTCATCGGGATACAGGGCAAGACTGGGATTCGAATCGAGTGTGGGTTTGATATTGAAATAGAAAATTATATCGAAATTGGGATCGCGAGCCAAATTCTAATTGTAATTTATAAGAAATAGGTTGGAGGTATACGCGGACGTGGAATGTGGACGGCCATGAGCAAAATACATCCGACATGATAAGAAAATTCACGTAATACACATGACACTGTAATCAGGTAAAGCTTCCCTTGTAATTTTTATTTTATAATTCACTTTAGTGCTATTGTAATAATTGATTTCTTATAGTAACAATTTCAATACAGTTAACTGATACTTGAATTTCGTAATGAGTGACATGAGTATAAAGGCCGTCATACATCAAATTAATTAATTTCATATTGTATAATATATATATATACCACGACTGATTCAATTCTGTTTCAACAAAATTTTGCTTAGCAGCTAATGAAAAAAAAAATCTGTCTTAAGAAATTTATATTCGCACTCATTAAGTTGCAAAACTGAACTACATGGAAACGAAGAAATTTCGTGGGCAACGCTGAAAATTATAATTTTACAGAACCCTGTAATTATACACGAATACCGCAAATAAACGAATGTCACGCGCGAAACCTAACTCTGGGGTTCTGTATTCAATCTAATACTCGTTACAGTTTCAGCAAGATGCGTAATCCATGTTCATATGGGGCACAGTCGTTTTTTGTTCTTATTTTTGAATAAATATCGTTTTAATAATTTTTCGAATTACGCAGTCAACAAGAAACCCTTGTGGTTTCCCCATGTCCGTCCATCCGCCCTACTGTCTGTCTTTCTGCCCATCTGTCTGCGGCTTAGCTCAGGAACTCTTAGTACTAGAAAGCTGTAATTTGGTATGATTATACATATTAATCGCTTTAAAAAAGTGATAGAATAAATTAAAAAATATATATATTTTAGCCTTCCTCCCCTACATGTAAGTAAAGATCACTTTTTTTTCTCATGTATCCCATTGAAATATCGTTGGATAGCTCATTCAAAAACATTACGGGTATTTGAATTTCGTGATTTACGGATCCATTTGCGAAATATTAAGATTTAAAGTGTTAATTTTGTCAGAGTCGAGTGTCTTCTCCTTGCCAGCTAAATAGTTATTCTTGGATACGTGAAAAAAATAACAATAGTAGCATACATAAAGTAGATAAAAGGAAAACTGTGACAACTAAACCGACATATAAAGTTAACGAGTAATAATCGACCAACTTATAAAATATACTTTTAGACGTAAAAAGCACAATTTTATACTAGATCTTCGTAATTAAAATCACTTAGATATGACGTTAGTGCTTATGCAAAAAAGGTAGTAAATGTTAGTTTGTGAACCATGTAAAATAAAATATAAAATCACACATCCTTAACATAGCGAGATCACAGACTAGCATTTAAACTATGAACTCAAGCAGTAGATTCGTAGTATAAAGCAAAAAGTCCCTTTCTAAGTCTGTAGACGGGAAACTACGGAACTCCACACTGCGCGTGGCCCGACACGCTTTTGGCTGTTTTTTTGTTATACAAAATTAAACTCCCATTTGGGAACGTATTTAACGCTTTGTATTTTGTTATTTGTTTGCGCAGACGTTAATTTTCTTCCCAATGCCTTAATGAGAAACTTCAAAGGAATAAGATGTAAATTCAACAATATATTTTCGTTAGAAACTTAATTGCTATTAAGTGACCCAATTTTTTGTAATATTGCCATTTTTTAAACTTCGTGCTAAGAAATTTGAGAAATTGTCATAATTGGAAAGTTACTATTTTCAATCTGATTTTTGAAAATTGAGTTTTCATCAGATTTTCCGAGTGTGTGTTTGTGAGTGTAAATTTAGATTTCCTGAAAACTTGAACCGATTTCTCCCAATAGGTTTTAAGAAACCTGAAAAAAATTTTTGAAAAAATGTTTTTATGAAATTACTTTTAGACTGCTGCAGTCATTAAAACTGAAATCTAATAAGTTTTTTCCCCAAGCAGTTGCATCGATTGCCGTTAATTATATAAATGTCGACTGATCTGTTCGAGTAATATCATTGGAGAAATATTTTTTTAAAAGTGTATTTTCACAATATTTTTTAAAATACTCTACCGATAATTCTTAAAATCTAACCAGATGTTGAGCTTGTAAAACAGCGTCGAACGTCATAAAATGCATCAAAATCAGTTGGTATGTTCGAGATATATTGTTAACGAAAAATTCGAAGAAAATGGTTTTTCAACAGTACATATTAAATTCTCAATGCATTGATGTTTGACACTTAATCATTATTTTCCTCTTAGAAGACTGCGTCAAATACCGTAAAGCAAACTAAGATCGAATACCGTTTTTGAAAGATATGGTAGTTGAAAAGTTGAAAGGAATCTGAAAAACGGTTGACCTTGAAGACCATCCCTAAAACTTTCTTATATTTATCGTTGTGGCTTTCATCTCCTTGAATTATAAATATTGTCAACGACTTTTTGAACTTAAGAATTTGAAAGATGGTTGATCCTATGGTCCGTCCCTGAAACTTTCTACTACTTTCGAGCTCAAAGCGTTCAAACATAAATTATTGTAGTCATCACGCCAAAAAGATCCGTTTTAATGCTTTTTCAAAGTTTCCGAGTTCTAAAATAGAATTTTAATACATCTTGAGCTCTTCGAAATCAAAAATCTTTCTTTAATTTCTATGTCGGGAAGTTAAAAAACACTTCGCTATTTACAAGTTTTCGCTATGAAAATGGACAAATTTTCATTAAATTAGAAAGATTTCGTTTTCACCCCGTACCTTTAAATTCGAGTTTTCACCAATTCTTGATGTTTCAGAGTCTTACGAAACCATTCGTCTGTATGTGTTTGTGCCTGTATATAAACCTCCTATAACTTTTGAATGGATTAACCGATCGAAACATAGTCTAAAACATTCGAAAAGGATCCTTACTCAACTTAGGAATCCTAAAACATTGAACTAGTTTCGTCAGGTAGATTTTAAAAAAATTCAAAATTAATTTTTTCAATTTTTTTTAAACTAGATCCGATAATCTTCAAAACAATTTTTGTTGAAAATACTTATTAAGCGTTAATTTCTTTCATATTTTTTGAACGTCGGTTTAAAAAATAAAGGAGAGGGACGCAATTTCTGCTACTTTCGGAGCAATTATTCCCGATAATATTCCATTACACATCAAAATTGCTTAGAAACCTAGTGTTTTTAAAAGAACTGACATAATATGTGCCACACTTTGATTTTGCTAAAAAAAAATTTCAATTTCCGTTATATACATGTAAAGAAAACCTGGTCGCTTTTCGCATTTTAAACACAGAGCTTCATAGACGTCAATGTCAGCGAGTGTCAAATAGCATGACTATTGGGTTATTTTATTTATGTTAAATAGTGTTATAAGAAATATTTAAACCTGAAGTAAAGGCTTTAAATGTTGTTTTTTTGTCTTTACAGGTGAGTGAGTCACTTTATTTGATTTAAATGATACTTGTGAAATTTTGTACGAAATGTTTTGTCAATAAAGGTTTTTGTCTTTACAGAAAAACGCAATTTCGTCTTTATTTCACTCATAAGAGTGTGATAATATTATATATTTGATGGTAGATAAATATTGCGCCAAACGTCCGTACAGATGCACCGTTAATGATAGGAAAGAAATCGAAGATCAGGTATCACAATTATTGAAGATGAAGTTGATTGAGGAATCCTACAGTCCATTTGCTGCTCCGGTTACCCTGGCCTATAAAAAAGAAGATGATAAAAACAAGATTATGTATAGACTTCAGAGAATTGAACAAAATTGTTGTACCACAATCACAGCCATTTCCTTAATCGAGGATTTGATGATAAAAACTGTTGATTGTAAATATTTTCTACTTTGGACATAAATTCAGCATTTTGGTCGATTCCTTTAAAAGTACAAGATAGGTATAAAACTGCGTTTGTTACACAAGAAGGCCATTTTCAATGGACTTGCCTTCCATTGGCTTAAAAACGGCTCCGGCCATATTCAAAGAATATTGAGTAACATAATCAGAAAACACAAACTCTCTGATTTCGCAGTGAATTTTATTGACGACATTTTGATTTTTCTAAAACATTTGAAGAACACATGAAACATTTGTCTAGATTACTTGAGGCAATTCTATCAGAAGGATTTAGATTGAAATTTTCGAAATGTAATTTTGCAAACAATTATGCCAAGTATTTGGGCCACATAATGAAAATAATTCAGTAAGACCTCTTAAAGATTATTTAACTGCTGAAAAACTTTCCGATCCCAGAAACAAGAAAAAATATACGCCAATTCCTCAGTAAAGTAAACTTTCATCATAAATTTATACCACACAGTGCTATCATCTTAGACCCCTACACAATTTATTACGGAAAGATGTAAAATTTATATGGTCGAAAGAATGCCAGGAATCATTTGACAGAATCAAACAATTATTATGTTCCAAACCAATTTTAAGAATATTTGATCCTGCAACCATAAAATATATAGATGCTAGCATTAAAGGTAGAACCATATTAAAACAAGAAGATAAAACCGGCGTCAGTAAACCTGTCGCGTACTTCTCAAAAAGTTGACAGAAAGTCAAAAGAAAAGAAGGCGATATATCTAGAATGTCTGGCAATAAAAGAATCCTTAAAATATTGGCAGCACTGGCTTATGGGAAGGAATTTGTGATATATTCAGATCATAAGCCATTGGAAAATTTAAACATTAAAGCTAGAACTGATGAAGAACTTGGAGATTTAATGCATTACTTATCTCAATACAATTTCAAGGTAAAATATAACGCGGGACAATCAAATCAGGAAGCAGACTGCCTCAGTAGGAATCCAGTCTTAGAACCCGATGAAAACACTGATGATTTTTTGAGTTGAGAATTTAATAAACCTGAAGGATATTAAAGATGACCAACGTACAAATGTAGAATCTGCAGAATAGTAGAAACAAATTTATACTGGAAAATGAAATTTACTACAAAACGAATAAAAAAGAAATAAAATCATACTGTCAGAATCGTTTAGCATAAAACTAATTAAAGAGGTCCATAATACTTACTGTCATATTGGAAGAACGCAGATGATAAATAAATTAATGCCGTTCTACACAGCAAAATTTCATCACGAATATTAAGCAAGTTTGTGATAAATGTGACATTTGCATAAAGAACAAATCAAGAAGGAAATCGAAATTTGGCTTAATGTCACATTTAGGTCCAGCAACACGTCCGTTTGAAATTGTATCAATTGATACAATCGGAGGTTTCGGAGGATCACGGTCTACAAAGAATATTTACATCTTCTGGTGGATCATTTTACAAGATACGCTTATATTTTGACATCAAAAATCAAAGCTCCAGTGATTTTATTAAGCTGATGAATAATGTGACACAAAATTATAATATTGATTTGGTATTGACGGACCAGTATCGGGCATAAATTCAAGGAATTTAAAGATTTCCTCAAGAATAAAAATATAACAATAGTGTTCACCGCTGTGGATGCACCATTTTCAAATGGGCTTAATGAAAGGCTAAATCAAACTTTAGTCAATAGGATAAGGTGTAAAATAAACGAAGGTGACAAAAGACTGCATGGACAACTGTCACAGAAATGTGTTGCGAAATATAACGAAACGGAACATACTGTAACAAAATTTACTCCAAAATACCTTTTGGAAGGCGAAACTGTGGATATTCTGCCACTTGAATTGAAATCAGATGCACTAAAGAAGATTTAAAAGAGATAGGCAGTCAGCCTTTGAAAACTCAATAAGATCTCACAACTATAATAAAAAAACATGATCAACATAGGGAAGAATACAAATTTGAAGTCGGAGATAGAGTCTATGTCGAAAACGGCAATCGGCTCAATAGAAAGAAACTGGTCGAATTAAGAATTGGTCCATACAAAATCTTAAGGAAGATATCTAGTTCAATTTTGAAGTTGATACTGGACACAAAAGGGCAGAATCGAATCTATACCATATTACAAAGCTTTTTCCTGTGATGGCTGCCACTTGATGGAACAATTCTTCGAAATTGTTCTCTCTGAGGGTGGGAGATGTAAAGAAAACCTGGTCGCTTTTCGCATTTTAAGGCTCCTCTACATGATGGGCCATCATGATGGTCCATCGTAGTGGGCCACCATATAGAGGGCGTAGTGGCGTAGGCTGGCTTGTGGTGCGTACGATGGTGGCGGAATGGCCGCGGTATCGGTTTTTCGTCCACACATCAAAGGTAGTGGGCCAGCGATGGCGGTACCCATCTACACGTCGGCCATTACTCAGTTTGCGCTCAAATGCGGTGGAGAGCAGACGTGCAGAGTACCTCGTGCGTGTCAAGATGTCGACTGCCTGGCCACATAGCGAAATACTAAATTTTTTGGAATTCTACAGAGCCGAAACCATTATATGGAATCCTAAACATAAAAATCATAAGGATAAAAACAAGGTAAGTAAAACTACGGTAAAGACACATTTAACAATAGTTTTAATTGTCGTTCTCGCCCTCAAACCGCCTTGTTTGTTTATTTTTTGGCGCCATTTTGATATGGGAAGGGTAAATAAAGTTAATTTTTGTATAATTGTTTTCAGGTGTCAGATGCATGGAATCGCATAAGTAATAACATGGGCATTCCAGTTGATGACTTAAAAAGAAGAAGAAACGTTAATGACAGCTTTCCGAACAAATCTAAAAAGAAAAAAGTCTATGAGGTCTGGGGCTGGATTCGATGATATTTATACCCCGTCGTGGCCTTTTGATGTAATGGAAAGTTTTTAAAGATGTTTATGAATGCAAGAGTATTATAAATACAGACGGCGGAGTAAGTAAATAAAACTTATTATTTAATTTTATATTTAGTTTATTATTCTATATTATTATAAAAATAGTGCATAAAAGATTGTCTTATTTGAATTGCATCATTAGTTGATCTACGTGGTTGATTTTGTAAGGGAAGAAAACTTGTATTACTATAATTCCTCCAATTACCAGCGCGTATCAATTCTCCACTGTCATTATAGGTATCAAATGTACCTGGAGGTGCGTATAAGTGGCGAGATGTTCGGCTTTTCCGTAAAAAATTATGTATCAGAACACAAGTCATAGTAATAATTGAACATTTAACAGGGTGGAAAGGCATAGCTGTTTTAAAACTCTAAATTTGTTAGAAAGAATTCCAAATGTGTTTTCAACAACTACACGTGACTGAGAGAGTTTTGATTAAAACCCTTTCTGGAGAATTTAACTCGTGACGGCCAGAAAAAGGTTTCATAAGATTTTTAGTTAAACTAAATGCTCCATCGCACAAAAATACATAGGGTAAATCAATCTCACATCCTGGTAGTGAACTAGGAGGCGGCAAATTGATGCTATTTTCCGAAATTTTTTTTGATATACTACTTTGATTAAAAACGCCACCGTCACTTATACGCCCTTGAGCGCCTATTTCAGCAAACATGAAACAGTAATCATAATCTACTATTGCTAAGAGGACAATGCTAAAAGAATGTTTATAATTGTAATATTCAGTTCCGCTATGAGGAGGTGGCAATATTGTCACATGTTTGCCATCCATAGCACCAAGGCAATGAGGGAACTTGAATCGTTCAGCTTTGGAAAGCCATTCTTCTGTTGTTGTGGGGATCTGTAAAAAACAAGACCGAGCATAAGACATTAAATTAGTTTTGTTTTACAGATTTTTTTAATTTATATTATAAACGTGAAAGTTAATATCGTCAAGTATGTATTAGTAAATAACAAAATATTTTAATTTTTCAGGCTTCAACCTCGCTAGATGACGAAGATTCAAGTATGTCACAAAATGGAAATCTCGAAAATGAAAACCAAATGCTACAGTGAATTCTGAAATAAACATTCCTGTAGTACGACGTCGTTCTAGAAATCCACCTGAATTACAAGAGGCTAGTAACGAAATGAAAAGGGCCTTTTCATCTTTGAACAGCGTACTCAGCAGTAAGCAGCAAAGATTGATAGCGAAGACGATTGCGATCTATATGGAAAACTGCTCGCTAAAAGGTTAAGACAATTTACAGATTTGGAAAACAAGAGTTGATGTACGAAATAGACGGCTTATTATTGAAAAACGTCAATTGTCATATAGACAAAATACCGGTCGTTATGTGGTCCAATCTCCATCCCAAATAATAATTTCTACCAATCGTCCTGTGAGTGGCCGCACCTGCACCTCTACGCCTTTGTTTTCTGAAGAACAAAATATTTCCTGTCGTCCCACATCCTCTTTGAGCACTTATTCCACATCGTCTTACCATCCTCAATCCATTGTTTCTCCTCCTTATTTCTCCCCCAGTCCTAATGCGACCCCAGAAGAAGAATTTCCTGTCATCAGTATACCAGAGCAGCCTAATCTTCCCCTACAATCTCACCCACAATCACAAATTTTGCAAGAAGCTTTAAACAACGCTAATATAAATAGTCAAAATATGTAATTTTTAAAAAGAAATTAAAGATATTATATTAAAATATAAGGTGTATTATTTGCAACTGTCAAATTACAACAATACATTTTAGCCTATGTGTCATTTTGATGACTGTTAAGTTTCATCAAAATCTATCCAATAGTTTTGCTTAATTGAGTAACACACACATACAAACATTCTTACAAACTTTCACGTTTATAGTATTAAAATAGGAAGTTATTACCTTAACAAAATCTTTCAAAGCTTCATTGAGGGCTAGACATACTTCAGGAACAATTCTTGAAATAAGTTGGCTTGAAACTTTGAATAGGTAGTGTAAACTACGAAAGCTATCACCAGTAGCTAGGTATCTTAGTGTCAATGCGAGACGAATTTTACAGGTATTGCTTCCCGCCAATCTGTATCCTGTTTTGCAACTATAGGTGATACTTTTGTATTAAAAACTCAAAATCGCTGTTTGACATCCTCACGAAGTTATCGAATTCACCAGATGGTTCAGCAAGCATTTCAGCTAGCTGATTATCCATAGTTTGCCTGAAAAAAAATATTTTAATTATACTGAATTATAAAATAACTAAAAGTATAAAGAAAATTAAATTTAAGCAGTTACTTACTTAGTCCTGTTGCGATGAATAGTTAACATCCACCATCTTCTTCTACGCCATTTCCTTTTAATTACTTTTTTTTTGTACACATTAAGAAAATAATTGTACGTGCTAAATAAATATATAGCTGCTGCTGCTAAAGCTTCCACGTCCATTTTGTTCAACGCTAAGATCACAACTGAACATCGCCATTGTGTAGATCCTTTTCATCCATCGCATGGCCATTTTGCTGGACAAGCGCTGGCCCATCATGTAGAGGAGCCATAAAAACACAGAGCTTCATAGACGTCAATGTCAGCGAGTGTCAAATAGCATGACTATTGGGTTATTTTATTTATGTTAAATAGTGTTATAAGAAATATTTAAACCTGAAGTAAAGGCTTTAAATGTTGTTTTTTTGTCTTTACAGGTGAGTGAGTCACTTTATTTGATTTAAATGATACTTGTGAAATTTTGTACGAAATGTTTTGTCAATAAAGGTTTTTGTCTTTACAGAAAAACGCAATTTCGTCTTTATTTCACTCATAAGAGTGTGATAATATTATATACATGGAGTGCTCCCCTACAAAAAAAATAATTTTATTACTTAACTACCAAACTAAGTAGCGGCTTATATGTATAAGATTCCTATATTACCCATTCCATCAACATACGTCCTGTAGTTTTTGAGTAAAATGCCTGTGACATACGGACGGACAGACGGACAGACGGACGGACGGACGGAACGATAAAGGTTCCGTTTTTGCCATTTTGACTGGGAACCGTGAAAAAAGAGTTTTCCCAAAATATATGTGAAAACCTTGATGGACTGATGTTTGTTACTCGCTCATCTTTTTCTGCTTAGTAAACTACGTCAAATACCACAAAGCAGATCAAAATGCAACAACGTTTTCAAAAAATACTTGAGTTGAAAAATTAAAAGAAAAGTGTTTCTTTATATATATATATATATATATATATATATATATATATATTTGAAATCAAATAGCTCAATACGTATTATAGCTATATTTTTAAGCTTTGAGAACTTGAAATAGCATTAAAATCGATATTTTGGGCGTGCTGAGCACATTAAAATACTGTTGCTTTATTTTTGAAAGCTTTGAGCTTAAAAGTAGTAAGAAATTTCAGGAATGACCTGCAGAGTTCAAATTTTTAGGCTCGCAAACTCATAGACTATATTCATAACCCAAGACGCCAGGGATATATCGATAAATGTCGTAGCGGAAACTTTTAGGAGGACCTGTTTTACAGTTTATCGAAATTATAATCATAAAATTAGGCATGCTCAAGCAATCGGTTATTGTAGGAGATCCTCGGAGCGCGAATCGAGACCTCTTATTCGATGGAGGTTAAGGGTCCACATTTTAAGACGCTCTGTTGCGGTGCTAGTGCGGCGGTGTTTATCGACTGTCCGCTCTTTGTAGACGGCTAAGCGGCAACGCAGTGTAGGAAACATCGATAATCCGGAATATTTTAGTGATTTTGTGGAAGGAATCAAGGAAAATGTTATTTATTAAACGAAACGTTATTCTCAAGTTGACCTCGTTCGTGGTTCAATACAAGCAATTCCCGTTTCGATAGCGGACGATTATTTTCTCTACTTTCTAAAGCGCTCGCGGGCGGCTGTGAGGGTGCTCAGGCTGAATGCCTTACCTGTTACTAACGTTCAATCGTGCCCCATTTTCGCGGAGAAGCCAGTATCGTTACCCTCTTTAACCGGGTTCCGAAATCGAGGGTAAAAAATTATGAGATTGAAAGGTTCTTTTCGTATTGTTGACGCTTATAGTTACATTATTCAGCTTTTTGTGAAATAAGAGTGACTCACTGGATTACGTTTAATATTAAATGGCGAGAAATCTATCATGACGAGCAATAACAAGCAATTTTCTCGCCTGAGATTAGGTATTTAGTTTTTTATTTATTTATATTTATGTTTGTGTTTCTTTATGAGCTTACGTCTATTTCCTAGAGGAGTAGGCGAGCACTACAAGCCTTCATATTGTACAATTTTTAAATACCTATCTTATTTTACTGATCCATTACACTTCACTGATATTATAAGGATCAAGTTAGTTGAATAAACAAAAGGTCTAATTTTAGTTACTCGAAACCAACGAACTGAAGTTATATTTTCATATATTTAATTAAATATGCTTAACAACCTTTAAGCAACTAAGATGTATTTAATTATCACTCACAGTTTTTGCATAAAATATCGGAACGAATAATTTAATATATTTGTTATTATATTTAATTTATATTAATAATATAATATTATTATGAAAATATTAAAAGATTTTATCAAAATATATTAAATCAAAATCAATCATGTTCTTAGCAAAAAAAATATTTTTCGTTAATCGCTTAATTCTTATTGCACGCTATTTAGATGAAACTGCAGAAAGCTATTGCATTATTAAACGACACGTGGTATAACCACAAAATTTATTAAAATGTGTCTTTAGCATTTTTAATAAAATATTTTATAGGCAAACATTCATATAAAATTACACAAAGCATCGATTGGCAATGGTTGTATGAGCGTCGGCCGAATTCCGACCATGGGGTGAATTCATCAATGTTATGTACAGAGTAAAGTATCTCTGATGTAAAGTACCTCTTTAATAGATACATATGTATGTCTAGACGTGGTAGGGCCATGTTGTGGTCAATCCGGCTACAGTACACATATGTTGCGACGGGTGTGATACCACACTGAAGTGAAGTAACAGTTTCCGCTGTGACATTTCGTTCAGAGAATGAGAGTTCCAATGGCCTACTTCCCAGATATCTTATTATTTTCTATAAGGATTCCCGATATCCTACTTCTTCCTTAAAGACCGGCAAAACAGAGTTAGGAATGTCCATGGGCAACAGTAATCACTTATTCTCTGGTAGCTCGAATGCTCGTTTCTTACTTAAAAATGTCCTTAAAATATGCTTACTAAAGAAGACGTGGATACATCCTATAGACCATATGTGGACACTGGACAACCGTCAGCCCGCGGACCGCATCCGGCCCGCTGTAAGATTCGATCCGGCCCGCGAGACATTTTGAAAAATTTTATGTCTGATGTCTATCGCTAAAAATTATAAATACTAGTTTAAAACACTACCATAAAATGCTCTGCTTTTTGAACGCGACCCGCGAGTGTATTTGCACACTAAATTTGGCCCACAACATGTCAAAATTTGCCATACCTGCTATAGACGGACACACATAAGAACTTCTCTCTCTCTCTCTCTGTCTCTGTGGTGTGCATGTGTGTGTGTGCATCCATACGTGCACGCGAACGTTTGAGCGTGTCTGTGTTTGGTTGTGTCGGTATTTATCGACTAAGTTAACTTATTATTATTTTCGGGTCGCATCCTTAATTTGAAACTTACTCATTACACAGGTGCCAACCACGCTTCAGAGACCGTGCAATAAACACACCGACAACCTTACAAGCGTTACTTCAAAGTAAATTCATCTGAGCCAGCAAACGAGGGCGTAATTTAAAGTCTTTGACTTAGCGGTGCGTACGTACGCGTAACAGACTTAAATGTACAACGTACCGAAATTTTGTAAAGGATAAACACTAAGAAACGAACGTTTAGCGAGCGATGTAAGATCGTATGGCAATGCCATTATTTTAGTCAAGAGAAAAATAAAATAATTTAAATAAATCTTTTCATCACAGCTTAAGACTTACTATTTTGATCTTTTTTGGAGTTTACTCCTCAAGAATCGATTTTCATATAAGGCGCCCGGTATGAGAAAAATTTGAGCAGTAAAATCTACTGATGAATCCGCGTTACGTTTTTGGTGCGCAACTTATTGCACGCACCTTTCACTTTTCAATCGCGTGTATGTGTATACTTGTATACTTGTCTGTATGCTTGTGTGTAGCCAACGCAGCGAGGCGGCTGACGCATATATTGTGTGTATACCTATATATATTATAAAAGTATACTGTTCAACGTTTACAAACGATGTATATATATATATATATAGTGTATCAGTTATACAATTCTAATACGGATCGTCACCACTGTTTTGTTTGTGTTTTAAAGTGTTCTTTTACAACGTAAATATTTATTTTAAATACTTCTTGATAATATTTTTATAATTTTAATTACAATAAATCTTCATCTTTTTACTTAAAATTAAAAATACAAAATAATTGTAGATAGGTTAAAAAATTCTTCTCTAATGCTTTTTCTTCAATTCTTGGTAAAAACAAAAATTTATTCAAAATACTTTTTATAATATTTTAATAATTGTAGTTATAATAAATCTTCATTTTTTACTAAAATGAAAAATGAAATAATTGTAGATAGGCTAAAAAAATTTTATCTTTAATCATTTTCTTAAATTTTTAGTCAAAACGAAATTTTTCAGTTAAATAAACTCTTTTTGCGTATGTTTAGACAATCGTACTTAAGGAGTAAACTCCAGTCGTGCGTCGGAGCTGACACACATTTTTTTTTCAAATTAATAAATTCAAATTATAACATGTATTTGCCACTCGTTCGGAATGCAGTTCTCCCTCAAAAAGTATGAGAAAGAAAATTAAATGTAACTTTTTTTCAAAGTGAATTCTATACAATCACAATCAAGAACAAAATTATTGCAGAAAAAGTAAAGTCGACAAAAACTTGAGCTAGTTATATCCATGTCCATTAGTCCTCAAAATTATTGGGAATTTTACAAAACCCTTTTTTACCATGTAACTGTATAATAATGATTTTAATCGTATTTAAAGGTAAGGTTTGAATATCGACGAGAATCTTAAGAACATGCGGAAATAGATCCCTAAAAATGAGCTTTTAATTTTGATCAAGTGACATATAAACACAGTTTATTATAATTTCTAGTATCAAGTCAATGTCGTTCACTATTTTTCTTGAATATCTCTAAAGTTTCTATGTATATTAAATTTTCCTACATAAAATGAGATGCCAAAGTGAAGATCCCTTTTCCTTGAGCTTAGTTCTTAGGCCGTTTGTCCACGACGACCGATAACGATAACCGACATGTCGTTCCGATATACTCGTCTGTCCATTAGCATGGTCGTCTGTCCACGTACTCGTAACGTCCGACATCCGACATTCGACATGTCGGACTCCGATTTTTCGCGTATATAGAATGTGCCGCTGTATCGGTGTATTATCGGGCCATTTTATTCGCTATTGAAAAGCCCGTCGAGACTTGTTCACTTTAAATGCTCGTATTTTCTTAAAATGGTTTTAACGTTGTTTATGTAAGAAAAGGATGGATAATAAATTTAATTGCTATAACTACAAACTTATTGTAGTTCTAGAAAGAAGACAATGTTTATGGAATGAAACTTCAGGGGCGTACTAAGACAGGGTGTTGAGGAAGAATGCGTGGCGTAAAATATGCAATTTCTTACAACCAGACTTCGAAGAATTGGACAAAAATACACAATATCAAATAAGTTAGTAATAACAAATGATTTATTTTGCAATTTCAAACTTACATAAGATCGAATTTTATTCATTTGCCATAGTAAAGAACCTACTGGACCTATAAAGTACTCCGGAAAATGATTTCTTACGTGGACATTGCGGCCACCGTACGTTCCTTGCAGTAGATACAATTTGCAAACCTCCAACGTCATTAGGAATGAATATGTCTTCGTATCGCGGACGATTTTCTGCAATATTATACACGCTTCTATTATTTCTTTGTTTATATGTTTGGACATGTTAAGAGGATTATAAAATATACACTATTTATTTACTAAAATTCAAAAGCACATTCTACATACCTTGGTGCTCGGCAATGTCAATAGTTATGTATTCGTTTTTTCAAGTCTAGGTTGTTGCCGCCAAATGGACGTAACAAATTTCTAAAGAGTCCAAAAGCTTCATCGCCCGATGAAACACGTGGCAATCTATTATTTAAAGATGGATGCAGTTATACAGGTGTACGTATTCATATGCTCCATATGGATGCGTACATCCAATTTATGCTCCATAAGTGATTTGTAGTAAGTTGTACGCTGAAAAATTGTAGTATCGGAGACTTTACCATATAAACCAATATCATCGTAAACGAATTTGTAATTCGAATCAACTATTGCTATTAGCATAATAGATAAGTGTTCTTTGTAATCAAAATTCATTGAACCGGAGTTGAAAAATTTCTGAATTGTAATGTGTTTGCCGTCTACCGCGCCATTGCAGTAAGGGAAATGAGCTTTTTTCATAAATTTGTCCACTATCGATTTCCATTTCTCAGCAGTGGGTGGAACCAAATATTTTCCAATAAAAATATTCTATATGTTGCGACATACAAAACTATTATGCCTGTTGTTTCGATGCCCAATCTGTAGTTGTAATGCAAGTCAGTGAATGTATTCCCATTGGCCAGGTATCTAAAACAAAATAAATCAACGCATGTATTTTGATTTCAGCTACGACTGTTATGAACAAGTGGAACAATATACGTGACGCTGTTTTGAAGTCCTTAGAAACTAAGTGGGGGCAAGTTGCTAAAAAGAAATATGTATACAGCAACTGCATGTGTTTTTAAAGTTAGCAGTTTGCAACGTTAGAAGCTAACGATACCGATTCCAGTATATCTTCGACAAGAGACGCTTCTGATCAGAGCAAACAAGTCCTTCAACTTCCACGCAATCACACAATCCTTGCCGGAAAAAACAGTCCCGGCCCGTTTCTTCCGGTTTCAGTTTTTTATCCAGTTGATAAAAAAATATTAAATGCCATCAAATCTATATCGACGACATCATCGACTAACCTTTAAATGATTATCCTGATGAACGCTTTTGTTTTGTCAGTATTGCCACGAATGAGAAAAATACGAGAAGACGAAAAGTTTTAATTTAGCATTAAGATAATGCAACTGCTGAGTGAACTTACCAAGCCCAACGCAACAACGTGGAAAGTTCGAACACTTCAACCATACCAAGTGATAACCATCAAGTCAATTATAATTTCACACGCTGTCCAACTCAACATAAACCCATCACACACCCCAACTCTCAAAAGATTATGTGTGTCAATATGTTATTACTATATCCTCCTAGAATAAACACAAACAAACAATATATGCTGTGAATTCCTTGACTACTTTGTTAGATTAAGACTTTTCAGAATAAAAAAGCATTTAATTACAATGTTCGTATTTATTTACTTACCTTGATGTAACTGCAAACATTTTGGTGGGCGGTATACGCATTTCCTCATGCCTGTGTCTAGACGTTTGATTGCATCACTTGAGTGATGTAAAATATAATCGAAAGTGCTTATAGACATACGAAGATAATAAAAAAAAATATCTTTGTGCTGCCGTAATTCATCGTAAAGGATATAAAACCTCCTGCAAGGTATGTTTCTCTTAATAGAGGATGAATTCAGAATTGCTTATATGTTCTTCTACACCTCGGTAGGTAGAATAACAGTAAAAGAAATTGTCGACGGTTTAAAAGACTCATTGTGTGTGCAAGCCTGGCTCTAGCTTTGGATAAATTAGTTTTCCGATATCGGGCGTAGTGGACAAATGTATTCCGATATGCACTTCCGTTATCGTAGAAAATTGACCGAGGTCGGATGTCGGATCGGCGCGTGGACAAACAGCCTTAGAGTTGCTTTAGCTTCTAATAGTGTAAGATCCGACTGCGCGATTTATACCTCCATCTGCTTTTTAATCAAAATTTAATTTATATACATAACAATTAACGTAACAATACGTTTCTGTCCTGTTGCCGATCATAATATGGCCGCAAACAGTTTTAATAAAATATTATTTATTATTTTTTTCTAAAAAAATTCGTTCACTTGTGTTCAAGATAAATTTTAATTATTTTACAGGGAAAAATGTAAAGAACTTAAAAAGTTTGGTTTGCCATTTCTCATTTGACAGTAATTTCTCGGCAACCAAGGGATAACTGCTACCTAATACTTCGTTTAATTTCTACATTCATAACTATCTCAAATTATGTATCTTAAATTATGTACCAAATTGAAACGAATATTTTTCTGTACACGATGACACAAAATTATCTAAATAAATGTGACCATAAATAGGGATTTGTTACTGTTGAAAATATATAAAAGCGAGACAAAGTCAGTCCACCACACCATCCATCAGAAAAAGAACACGGTCTATAAACTATTGCATATGTTTAAAAGTATATAAACAAAGATGTCAATACCTAAAATACTCACCTGGCTAGCATCACTTTTATGTTAAGCACATCGCTTGAGTGACCTTTATCAATACAACTCTATAACATCAAGATCTAATGAAGACTCGATTTTCGGAAAAAAATGTCAAAATACTAACATCCCAATTATTAGAATTGTTTTATTTTCATAACAGGAAATTAAAAAAGAAATAGGTTCATGACTCGGCCGTGCATTGTGTGCGCTCTATAAGACAGTGTGTAACATTTATTAGGTACAATAAATAACGAATGATGAGATATTTATAGACGTTAAACTGAAATTTGTCGTAAGACTTTTATTTTTTCGACAAATCGATATATAAAATTAACGAGTTTTGCACACCACTACGTACGGTAATCAATAGAACCGACGGATATAAGAAGTTTTTTTGAAACAGTTTTTCTGAAATAATTAAAAAACATGTAACATTTTAAGCAGCTCTAATACCTAAATTTGTGAAATACTAAGACTTAAGCTTATTTGTCATTTAGTAGGTAAATTTGTTACTTACCTTTAATATTTTTCATGAAATGTTAGACGTATTTTTTCCTGAAGGCACGATCCATCACGCCGGAAAAAAAATAACTCATCGTTTGTATAATTTCTTCCACGGGATGTAAATTGTAGGCTATCATAATATCTTTATTTACCACACTTTACCTCGTAACCCGTAGCCAGGTGATTCTAAAGCAGATAGGTTTCCGGATTCCAAATCGATTACGAGAAAGGGATCTCAATAAAGTACTTATACCTTATTAAAAAGCCGGTAAAGCACTAGTGACTCCCCTTGTGTTGCGGCGTTCATGGGCGGCGGTGATCACTTTCTTTGTGGAAGCTCACACCCCTTTAAAATAATAGAAAGGGGGACTGGCATGTGGATTATCTTTCACATTGATCCGTTCGCAAGGTTCGATTCCATGCTTTCTGTGTTTCTTTGTCTAAAGAAAATGCCTGTCTAGGCGCTAGTCATCTTTTAGTGCTTCCGGTGTAAATAAAAAACCTTGTTTCGGTACAAACAGTATTAAAAGAGTAATGCAATATCCACCGAAATTATTATTATATGTAATCGTAATTTCACATATTTTAAATATATCTGCGAATGTTAAAATTACCGCTGAGCAGTCCTAGACAGGAGTACGATCGCTTGAAATCTATTCAACGTGGTGATTAGGTCCGAGCCTTTAAGACAAGACTTCGTTCAAAAGTTACTGATAGTCAACAAACTGATAGTCAACGAATTGTTATTTTCAAATGATTAATAAATAAAGAAGAATAACTAACTATTAAAAAAGGCCACATGCCTGGTGAAGTTATATACTCATTGCCATTAGCACATTTCCTCTATATATATTATGTCATATTTTATCAATATAGTATAACGCCTATTTAATTTTCTCACGTATTTTCCTTAATTAATAATGATGTAAATTTTGTTCATTCGCGTTCAGATAAATGTAGTAATGGATTAGGTTAGTTTGCAGCCACTTGGATTTTTTTTAGTCAATAAATAAACAAGCCATTATTGATTTTCGGCTTTTCCTCTCTAATTTATTAGAGATCATAATTTGTATATACATAATAAATAAAGTATTATAATGATTTGTAACGTATTAATATTATTTCAAATGAAATAAAATTATTTTAACATACATATATGGAATTCGTTTTTAATTAGGCTACGCAGGAGGCCCTTATATAGGGTAATTAATGGAAATCCGAACTACAGTTTCACGACTGCGTCGGAACAAGTAAAACCTAAAGACCATCAATTTGTCTAACCAATCTCCGCAAAATTCAAAGGTATAAACGCCAGGACGAACAGATGGATATCAGATTGACAAGCTGATACCGATCTCGATGCAAGCACACTGAAAAATATTTCAAATGAAGTTCAAATTTAACGTGCTTAAATATATTTCGGTGCTATAGGTGATTGATTTTTCCTATTAACAAATAATTCACATCATGTAAACAATTGGTTTAATCGAACAAATATTTATAGTCTAAGATCCGGCATTAAAAAATGTGCCCTCATGTGTTAATTGAATCAAATAATGCTTTACAGGCAGACAAAAATATTATAAATTTATGAGCACGATGTTTTTGGCTTTTAATATTAATTAATTAATTAATAATTTTTTTTTTTTTTTGCTTCTTATGTTAGTTGCACATGGTCAGTACAAAATTTTCAAATATGATATTTTACACCTTGTTATTTTAGGCAGCGACCTTTATGACTACTACAGTAACCTTCAGCTTGGTTTAAACAAGTAGATAAATTAAACTTATTTCCCTCATCTGTTAATAAAAAAATATTAACACTTATGTAAAGTTTACCAAAATCTAAATATAACTGGCAGTTATCGTGAAATTATTTGCAGCCTACATGGAAAAAAATAAATAATTAATGTTAATAACAGCAGGACTACTGTGGCAGGAAATTGATCACATAAATTTGTAATACTCGTTTTATTATCTGCCTTTCAAATATTATTTGATTCTATCAACAGATGAGGATACATTTTCCTAATGCCGGATATTAGACTATTAAGTTGGTTAAGACAACCAAATTATTGGTTCGCTTAATATTAACGATGAAAATCAGTTACAATTACATTGCAACTTTTGGTTGGAATGACCAATTTTGTTTTCAGTTTCAGCAAATTGACCAAATAGTAGGATGCTAAAGAGTTTTATGCTAATTAAACATACTAAAATTTCGAATGTTTCTATTTTTAATTTAGTTTACTTAAGTCACTGCTGTCAAATTTGAGTTATTCAACTGATCGGTCCACAGAAATCTGTTTTATAATAAACTCCGGATTTTTCCTTTTAAATTAAGCTTAAAATATCGGAAATAGCTATAATTCATGTGAATTGCTATACTAATTTTATACCTTACTACGTTCTTTATTTCTATGGAGATTTTTGAATCTGAATTTTTCTCTAAGGGATGCTGCGGGTATAAATTGTAGAGCGACTCCTGTTTGTCATGCATCTCTGCAAAGGGCCGTGCTTTTAAACGGGTACGACACTAAATTTTATTCAGAGAAATATTTCGAGAAACTTGTGATTTCTTTTACAAATTGAGGTGCAATTGTGATTCTAGGATGTTGCTGCCCTACAATGATTGAATACAAGTGCTAGGATGCGCAGACGCCCGTAAAGTATACGCGATACAATTTACTGTATCTTTTGAAATCGCAATCCTTAACGTATCAAAGGATAGAGAAAATTGTGTTTATATAAAGGAAGAATTTACTTATGATTTTATTTTTATTTTATTTATTTTTTTACAGAAACATGTTTCTGGTTTTTCAACTCTCCATGTAATGAAGTCATATCAAATAGATAATGCAACTATACATTTGATTGTGGACATTCACAAGTCCGCATTGTTAAGTTTAATTTGACGTATTATTGTGAAGATTTGATATCTTCGTAATATTTCTTTTTCTGAATATTTTTACTGCAAATTGTTCATTTGAACAGGAAGACATATCTCCACCATTACAGATAGCACGTAGGCATACACAATTATAATATGTCAGACGTCACAATAATGAAAAACTTATAATATTTCGTGTCTTTTGAATGCAATTAGATATTGTGCATTACACTCGTTTGTTTAGCTTTTGCTCTCGGCTTAATTATATTATGGTGCACTTTGTCATTGTCCAAGACTCGTAATATCGTGTCGGACTACTATAAAGAAAATAGTCAGACTTTAATTACTTACTATTTCAGAAATACTAACTAACCTGAAATTCAAGTTAAACACAGGAGTAGCAAAATGAACAAAAAAACAGCACTTCTGCTATCACGCACCCGATATTTCAGGAAAGATAAGGAGTCACTACTTCAGATATTACATCCTCATAAATATGTGAAAGGGCATCCCTTGAATCTAGGAACGTAAAGTTTTCGCCTGACTCCTTTGGCTAATCTCCATACACCGATCGGCCGGCCGCACGGCCCCGGGGACAGATAGGGCGGGCGCATCGCTTTCTACATCTGTTTTATAGGAGCGGCTGTAAAACCTTTTCCACTATAAAGTTTTGTGCCTGCGCGGGAGATACGTGTGACGTGTGCTAAGTGTATTGACGGTTTGCCTATGACGTGCACTGTCCGACCGATACGCGGTCGTCGCTTATGCGAAGCCATCGCGTTCATTAAAATTTTTACCATAATGGAAAAAAACATATCAGGCCAGCAATTCGCTTATGATTTTAGGTGGAAATAAATCAATTCTTATTTAAGTTGGTCAGTCTTTTGTGAGATAATGATAATCATTTGTTCGTATACATTTCGCATTTTCACTGTACTAAGTGCAGTATGTAGCTAAAAATTACTTGTAGGCGATCACAACTATGCACCAGCAGACCGACTTATAAAATATAATAACAGATCCCTTGGGTATAATGATGTAACATCCGCGTCTTCAAGGGTGGATCCAACGTTCGAGTCACGGACGGTCACACGTACGAGGCCCAGTCAGGACTGGCTCTAATTCGATTATAACAGTAAGACGAAAACCCAGCCCAGGGAGTTCATGATACCGTGACCCTCCTACTCAAATCCGTTACCGCGTACATTGTTGTCAATCTTCTTGCTGATAATTATTAAATCCTTATTAAAAAAATACTTTATAGCTTACATAAGGTCTAAAATATGTAGCAAGATACCATATAAGTAAATATAGGCAAAAAAAAATTTTAATTTATATGTGTCTTTGAAAACTTCAGAAATTAACAGATATTAACAAATTTTCTGGCATCTACCGTTGCTTAAAATCTTTTCGAATGGAAACTTCTGGTATCTGGCAACTTATTACTCGAAACTTTCGCTCTCAAATCGTCTCGTCGGATTGCATTTTTCGCCAAACAGTTTTGCATTTACGAAATTTTATAGACAAATTATAGTTGACAATAAAGAAGTTCTGTATTAATACAGTCAAAATTCGACTGTATTGCATAATCACTATCTATTTGATACGAAATTGTATTTTCACAGCACTATATAAAAACCTTTTCGTACGATTGAAACTTCAAAACTTTTTCGATATTGTGTGTAGTAATTAATATCTTCTGTAGTTATGACATAGGGTCGCTTTTCCTCATAATAGTAAATATTGCATGGGTATTTTCGTTTTACGGTACATTCCCATTCAAACTTTTAAATTTTAGTGGATCATAAAAATAAATTAAACTTTTATTTGTGTTATTAATTTGTTTTTCTTAATCTGTATAGTATTTTAATTTATTCTCAATTATGAAAGGTTAAGGTTTCGTGGAAAGTTTCAAGCTTATAATACTAGCTTTAAAGTTTTAAAATACCTAAAGGTAAATTCATTTAACTTCTGATAATGCTAATGTAATTAATATTTTTTCTAATAAAATGATTTTATAAGGTAAATAATCTTAAGTTAGACTAAAGGTTACGAAATGTTAGTATTCCAAGTTCCTTATTAACAAAACATGCAACATTAAGTAAATAATATTTGAAAGCAATATTATGGAATTTGATAAAAATGCGTTACATATATTACTATACTAATTCATAATCTATTTTAATTATAACAACTTTACAATAATAATCTGATAATTATAATGTGATTAACACACTGTTTTAAACAGAAGCGCGCTTTTACAGCTCAGCGATGGTATCAGATTAGCCGGAGTACGATTTTGACAGATCTCCATACAAGACGTACCGCGCGAAGTGCGCCACGTGTACTACTGAGAAAATTTTCGCAAAACCATTCAACGGTCGCTAGAACTGCCAGCGACAGTACGGACTTTTGAAATGGGGAGCGCACAGCGCCACTTCGGCGCTGCGTTGATTTACCGCAGTAGACCAGCTGCCGGTGATGCAAAAAATGGGTTTGCCGCCATTCGCGGATGATTCGGCGTCTACTAAATCCTAACCGTAAGTAGTCGGCGGCCGCCGGGTGGTCGACGTGTAGTTTTCGATTTGATAACTAGCGAGTTATATATGCTTTTGGTCGGTGGCAGGTCCGTGGTTAAAAGGACATCGCTTTCCGAGAACAAGCTGACGACGCTGATGACGACGAATTGTTAGTTAAATTTCTAAGTTAAGTCGAACCAAACCACTGACTTGGTGTTTCGTAGACCAGGTTGACTTTGCAGTTCGCTCCTCCGCGATCAACTTACAACACTATACGTTTTGATTTAATAAAGCGATACATCGACTGCGACGGTCTAGTACTTAACTCCAATCTTCCATTATTATTCAAGTGCCTTTACTATGTTTTTCACTATTAATATAATAACTAAACATTGAAGTAAGTACTATATACGATGAAACTTTAGTATTTCACCTGAACATTGAATCTACCAATTCTCATTTCCTATACATATGTATACATATATTTCCTTTGACAAGTTCGCATTACATAGTTTGTGATCAAATACAGGTGGGAGTATTGCCTGAACTTCGCTGTAATAGTATTGAAACTGTTCGCGTAACTCGCATACAGCCTCATTACTATTTGCGGCGTGTAAACTTCACATCTACCTATTGACTTATAGTCAATTTCGGCAACCGGTAGGCTACCAGTTGCCAGTAATTGTAGATTGCTGTTCAAAGGCCAGCAGACCGAGAAATAGTTGCGCTTAGCCAACTGAAGGGCTTTAAAGTCCTATACTCTGAATTTTTAAGGGAATTTATATCTTCATGCTGTTTGCTTAAGGAATGACAAGAAATTCTTCGACTGTTAATAAAGAACACTTATCTTGCTATAGTAGGCGATACATAAATAGAAAGCGATCAAGTGTGAGTTAAAACTTGCGAGAACGGTTCTTCTAAGAATTTAAGATTTTGTCGTTAATGATTTAGTTGATTTAAGATTTCGAGATATTTGAGAATCAAAGATTTAGTTATCATTTACATAAGACGCTTGCGCTGACTAGCGAGTGACGATGGTAGAATGATTTAGAATCTATAATTTTAGCACCTTCTTTAAGAACGAAGAGTACTTACTAATTGTGTGCATATTAAAACATTCGATTTGTCGTTCGGAGCGCAAATCAGGTCGTCAATTCTAGACTTTGTAGTGACTGTAGATCGTTGTAACAGTAGTCACAATAGTCATTAGCAGCCTTCGCTCTTCGGTTGCTCAGCACAGAGGGCTGAATTTTCAAAGCCCTTCAATGTAAAATAAAAAGATTTTAGGACGCGCTGCCTCAGCAGTAAAATAATAAAAAGTCAACAGAACAACAACATCCATACAATGAATTTTTCATAATATCGAAATGCAGCAAAGTCGGTGTTATGGATAAAAAATTCTACACATTCTATAGTATTTCTTTAAGTTATAGAACTTAGAATAAAATTGTTAACGGCTTTTGTTCCGGTAGGTAGCCTTCTCACGCGGCGCACAAAATTAAAATAAAATAATTCGGTACGTAATTCTTGCATTTAATAAGAGGAAAATATTATTTCTATTCCAGTACGTAAATCAATCGCAAATCTCTACGTCTAAGGACGTCGGGATTTCGTCTCCTATCTCCACGTCACTTATTCTTACAATCTTATTTCAGACAGATGTTTCGACCTTTTGTGCTCCGCGCTGTATGCGTGAGAAACGCTTAACAAATCTGTCAACAAAACGGTGACGATCACCTGTAAGAAGGCTTAATACCCTATGTATCAGCCTTCAGTGGGACCCTCATATCGATAAGCTGGCAAGAAGGCACAACTCAGGACTAAAGCTTCTATTCTTATTGACTAGATTTGCTGAAACCAATATATAACATATAATCAATACATAATATTAAAGTTACATATATAATAATAATATAATACACAATATATATATATATATATATATATATATATATATATATATATATAGTTAAGAATCTGAAATAAAAAATCTCGAAAATCAATTACTTTCAACGACTTATTATAAAACTTTTGGAGTATATTATTAATAAGGTATATTATCATGTTTGCCCATTGAAATCTGTTGCTTTTTATTTAATAATTAAATAAATAAACTAAGAAATTATATGTATACTTAATTATAATGTTGTGCTTATTTCATTAATTTTGTACAAAAAAGTTTTATAAATATATTTCTGTCATAATAGTATTAAACGTTAATAGTCAAAAAAAAAAAGAATATAAGAATGTTTTATTTACTTTTCTTAAATTATTAACTTTAAGTATAAAGCATAAAGTTTTCTTACAGTATAAAGTTGAGTATAAAGTATAAAGTTTTCTTACAGACTAAATTTTTTTTTCATTTTCATTACCTTCATCTACCTTACTTATTTTTATAATGGGAGATATTACCACAGGTTCATTCTACAGTTTTTAGAGACACATCAATCACTGATTTTCAATAGAAATATAATTAATTAATCACATTTGCACTTGTACATGTCACTTTTTCAAATACTCAAATATTGTATCAGATGCAGATATTTGAGAAGGCAAGCGAACGCCGGTATTTCTAGCTATATACATGTATAAGTATATATCCTTAAAAACAAAATTAAATTGCAATGTAATCAAATCTTCAATTTTTAGGATCTTCATTGTCATTTTTAAATACTTCAACGATTTTACGTCAATCTTTTCGTTTTGCGAAACCTTTAGCAAGCTATTTTTCACCTTCATAGTAAAAAGTGGACATTGTGGGTGTACCACAACCAACGGAAGCGTTGGTTAGAACACAAAAATATGTTCTTTGCATTACGGTGATGGTTTCTCCAAGCATAGAGTAAAATTCTGTGCAACTTTTTCTCGTGGTAGCTTTTTCAAGTGAATTTCACAGACGCTTCGAGTAAGTTCGGCTCATAGAACCGATAGCTCAATAGCTTCTGAAACTGCTATAATATTTGCCGACTGCAAATTAAAAGCTGTTTCGGTAATCAATTTCTCCGCGTCACTTTCCGTCTGACATGTGAAAATATTGTTATCAGATAATCTGTTTCTTAACATTTTTATATGTCGACTTTTATTTTTATAGTATTTTATTCCCATTTGCAGGAATTCACACATTATTGATTTTTTCGTTTTTACTTTCGTTGACCATCTCCGAAAAAAGTAATATACATACTTCAAAATTCATGTACGTTTTAAGCTCTTTATCGAATTTTTTTCAAACTACAAATGCGCTAGAATGTCAGCGTATCGATTACGACAAAATCATCATGAATTATAATACTGTTTTTTTTTGCTATTATAGAATTTATTTTTATGTGATAGTTTAAGTAGAATTTTTTATCTCCGTTGATTTTTCATTTTTATTAGTTTTCATTTTCTTCGTTTATTTTTCAAACGCGTTATAACAATCAATATTTCCATTATTTTTCTTCAGAATATATTAAAAAGTTTTAATTTTTTGTACTTTTTTCATTTTTATTACTACAATTAAAAAAAGAAGCAAAAACCAAAAGCTACAAAAATATCAGGAAACATTCTAGTATTGTATCTACAAAACGAAATAGAAAAGGTTTTACATTAACTAATTCAAAGGATTTTAATTCCGAGAACAAACTCGCCGGGTCCTCTACCAGTAGGTTAACGAGACGGTCAGTTCTTATCATAAGGACTAGATTAGTTGGTTTTAGGTGTTTTCGTGCCATGCTCTGGAGATGTGCACCCTTATACGTCTACGTAGTATACTCCTACTACGGATACGTGTTTCGGATATCCATAAAGCTTCAGCGCTGCGGAAGCGAACACTTCGGGCAATTCATAAGTCGACACTCGAGTATCACTAGAACTAAGTTTTGGCGAATTGGAATATCAACTAGGGCATCGCGGTTTATGCACGAAGTTGTGATATATTACAAGAGAATTAATACATATGAAATGTTTAAGGTCATGGTCATGAGCATAAACTCAAAACCGTCAATGAAAATAATAAACGTAAAAAAATCTCTATTTTTAATAAGATGATATGTTATTACAAAAGAGCTAAAAAATTAAAAAAAAACATACTTCGATTATAAGCAACCCATTTTCTTCATTTTATCACATGATCGACACTAAAGTCCCTTCTTTTTTTTCTACCGGAACAAAAGCGTGTTACAATTGACAGCAGAAGAGACAAAGGGAGATTGTTAGATAGAGAAGAAGAGAGAATATCTTAACTATTTCCCTACATTATAAGACTTTATATAACAAATGTATTTTGCCTATACATCTCATATTGCGATTTTAAACCTTTTGACGGCCAAGTCTGCATTCAGGATATGTGCTTTCAGAGCTATCGTCGTTTTTGTCCAAAAAGGCCAGCGAAGTGAAATGTTAAAATAATTATGATCAATTTTTATTTTATTGTCGAATAAGCGACCGTTTAAAAATCGTAACACAGGCGACACCTGAGCCTTATTTTACCAGGTACTTCTAAATGATAGCTTCCGCATCATCACCATAAATAGCTCTGCTTCATTTCGGTGTCTTCATCATCACCCACATGTTCACTTGTATAGCTGAAAATATGTTTCTATCCTATAAATAGAAGGCACACGCCTAATGCAAATTTATTCTGGTATTGGGAAAGTCAAAATTAAGAATTTCCGACATAACTAAATAAAGTTGTAGACAGTTCATAAATATTATTTTACTTGACTTTTGCCGGCGAGAGCTATTTTTTGGGCGGTCGCTGTCACATTACGTTACCACTTTCAGTAAAACCATATGACGGATTCATTTAAGTTTTGATGAAATGTTGTGTAATATCATCAATCGCCAGCAATGCTGATTGATGTGTTTTTTGACAGCGATTATCAATAGAATAGTATTTTGATGTGAAACATCTATTGGCGCTCTTCGACGGCTGCCGTGACGGCAAACGGCATGACGCTCTTGAATGTCGCCATTCCCTGTCTCCGCCGTTGCTCTCCAGCTTTTATCACCAATTTTATTTATTTTATGTTTGTGTCGTGCACACAAACACACAAAATAAGCACGTGTACTATATACGTGGTTATTTCGTTTGTGTCTTGTATTTTTATATTCTGAATATTAATTTATTCTAATAAAAATGTAATAACAGAAGTGTGTATTTTTATATATTTTACTCAAAATTTACTTACTAGTTTTATTATTTATAAATTGTTTCAATCATTGTCACTTTCGATGTTTCGAATTTTATACTTGTATTTATTTCATGACTGTAAAGAATTGATTAGACTTTGAAAGTAAATTACGAGAATATTGTAAATATAACTAAGTATTCAATTTAAATGCACAAAAAAGTATTAAAATTAAACATTACAGAGAAAAGACAATCTCTGATTTTAATTAGTAATACTTTAAATATTCTATTTATAGTTACAGTAACAAAATAGTTTAAATGTTAATTTCAATAGTTGAAATAGAGAAGAAAGTGTTATAGAAAATTCGTTGTTTTTTATTAAACTTCTTACTCATATACGTTTTTAATTTTAAATTTCTCGATAAATATCATTAAAATAATAATACTTGTTGAATAATCGATTGATCTATGACGTTTAAAACTTTTGAATGTATCCAACAAGAACTCTGAAAGTACTAAGAAAGTTTGATAGATTTATCTACTATATTTATAAAATACGTGTCTATAATAATTATAAAATAAGACGTCATAAGAGGTCGGATTTTCCCGGCGTTGTTCTTCAAAGTAAAGACGAATCGTGTTTATCTAGTGATGGAATTAAATACGTTGGAATTTCAAATATTTTTTTATTATTCTGGTATTTATTAAATACCAATAATAGTAATATACAAAAAAAACAATGTTGTAGAAATAGTTTATTTACTTCACTTAATCGAATTCCGAATCAAATCGAAAACTTATATCAGTGACTCAGTAACCTCAAAGTTATTAGAGAAATGTAATTAAAACAAAAAAGTAAAGTAACAATTGCCACATCACTATTGTCGGATGTATCCGACCTTGGCTTTATGAGTATATAACAAAATCAATGATTTACAGTGAAGAAAATGGTTTTTTTTTTCACAATATTATGATGTTTCTGCGATTTGACATAAGTTTAATCTAAGTACTAATAAAGCCATTTGATTCATTAAAATCAAATACATTTTTAATTTTGTACTTTCATTAAAGCACAAGCGAAAATAAAAAGACTAAAAACAGAAATTTGTCTGATATATCCTGCACTGATTTTTTTTCACAATTTTGTTTGTCGGATTTATCCGGCCACGGGGGTCAAAGGGTTAAATTTCGTTATTCCTTGTGTAGGTGTTTCTTTTCTATTCATGTTGTTCTCACTAGTATAGAACAAAAACCATCCATCTCCTCAAAGGTTTGTTTTAGAGTGATAATTGCTCCAACTGACTGGGTGTGCTCCGATGCTCTGAGGTGCACCCTTAGCGATATGATATATCTACATATCTTCACCCCATACAGCTCTTGGCACCTGCTTATTTTAGCGTATGGTCATCCAAAAACAAAAATCAACATCCAACTCTAAAAGAAAAGAAACGAAACGAACTTACATTTTTATTACTCTTATAACCGCTTTCAAACTTATAATTGCAATGTAAGCTTTTTCCAACGGATTCACTCGCTTCCGTTTAGCGGGTGTCGTCTCAGGGTGCAGTAGCCGTTCGTGTTTAAGAAAAACCATTACATTGAATGAATATACAATATCTCTTCTAAGTGCTGTTCGCCGTTGAGAAGTTCTACAATTCACCTCACGAACTTATCATCAAATCAGTTCAGTGGTACAACATTTTTGCATTAAGTGGTCTAATTCTAATTCATTTGCGAGGTTTAATGACAGATATCGGGAAGAAAGAAACTAAGCAAAAGCTTGAAAAAACATTGATGCATTCAGTCGATGAAGATAAGCGTAATATGAAAATGCTCTTAGTTTCTGGAAACCATCGAGTTGGGACCGTTCAATCTTCGAGTGAAGAAAAAAAGAAAGGTCGTAAAGAGGCTGTGATTTTGTTATTCAACCTCTGTTTTATGTCAGGCGGCGGATTGACGTTTATAAGTCGGAAGATGAACGCTCCCATCGGATTTTCGTTGAAATTTCAAACCTTTCGAGGTGAGATGCTAAATGATTTCTCCTTTTTTGGAGACTTTTCATTGTCCATTTATTTTCCGGTGATCTGTCAACGGTAAATGATTACTGGCCTGAAATGATCGATTAGAGGAAGTGGGGAAATGAAGAAAATAAAAGGAGATGTATATTTCATGATTTAAGAAACGTTTTAAAGTGTGCTTTGCATTTTTTTCTACAAAAAATAGGGTTTAAGTAATGTTTAATTTTTACCTGGCGTAAAAATTGTACATTAGTTCTGGCACTTTTCCTGAACTCGAACTTTTGATTAGAACAGCAGCTAATATGTTTCGTGTGCTGGAATAAGCAGAAAATATTCGTAATGTTAATATCAAAATTGCATCAACTCGTTAAATTAGTTTAAAAACAAAACTGACCAAGAGGACGTCAGACAATGCTCAGTGTAGGATTCCGTAGCCGTTACTACAAAGAAACGCAACTTAAGATTAAATTTTGTATTAGTTTCGTATTGCGAAATTTTAAATAATTAGGTGTATATTAACATTCTTTTTTCGGTTTGAAGGGGTAAATAATATTATTTCGTATTAAGTTTATGTTATTATTATTATTACTATTAAGTGACTTTACAGTAATGCGTTACTATTTTAATGTATTTACCGAATTACATAATTACGTATTAAATTTTAAGCGCATTGATGCTTAATTAAAACTACAGTTACAAAATGCAAAATACGAAATGAAAAAGTATATCAGTAAAAAGGCGTATCTTTATCGCACTTACGTCCTTTTCTTGAAATGGGCAGGCTTTCGGAATTTAACTCATAAATGGTCAATCCGATAAAGTTGAAAATATGTTTATTAAGTATTTATTAATTATTATTACTATTTTTTATACAAGCGGTTTAAAAAAGTAGGGGGAAGCACATTCTATGCTAATTTTGGAGCAACTATTTCCAAAAACATTCACTTAATCAAAAAATCGGTTAAAAGCCTTAAAATATTTTTGAAAGAACATCAGAATATGTGTCACACGTTAGTATTTACTGAATTTTTTTTTCAAATTCTGTTATATGCATGGAATGATGGAAATATTTATTTTTGTTATTTAACTTCCAAAATAAGTAGGAGTTTCTACAAGACATCTATTCTTCAAATTTTAACAATATATATTTTGTAGTTTTTGAATAAAATACCTGTGACATACAGAGGGACGAACGGACGAACATGACGAAACTATAAGCGTTCCGTTTTGGCTGCGGAATCCTAAAATGTATTCTTATCCTGTAGTAAGTTCGTTCACTGGAACATTTGCTGCCTACTACAGATGGCGTAGTAATCAAACTTCTTACTACCAACTAACCACTAGACGGCACCATTTGGACGAAAGAAAAAAAAATTCGCGATTCCCGCTACCTAAAAAACAACGAATGTGCATCATTTCAGATATAATTATCTATAACTTGACCCTTCTTTTCATAAAGCCGTCAGTATCGAATTAGGTTTCCGAAAAGATAAACAAAAACTGACGTGTTGCAAGTAGGTATTTTGGAGCAATAAGCCTTTATTATCGGCAATATCCAAAATCACACATAATGACGGTCATACTTAATTAAGATATTTTTACTTAGATTTGCAACCAACTAATAAATGTTACATATTTTTTTTTAATAAATTTTGCATCCTCAGAAAAATGTAAGGCAAAAATTATTTCATTTACATAAATTATCTTTATTTACAAATATGTATTTTATTTCGTTGTGCCTTGACATTGTATCGATTTTAAATAAAAACTGTTATAACAAATCTAGGATTTGTTTCATTATCTATATATCACGTCATCTAGGGCTCCCGCTAGGCAAATAGATAGAAAATCCTACGTGACCCTTTTACACCTTGTGTAAATCTTTCCAAATGCATCTCCAAAAAAATCTTTTGGCACTCCAGATTCGAAATCGATCTCGTATATATTACTGCTAAAATACATACACCTTCTGAAGGCGCAGGTAATTGATTAATTTCCTTTTGAATTCGTTCGAAGCGCCTCGAGCCCCGCGGGCGGTGTCACATTCGTGAAACTTATTTCGTGAAATTGTAATTTTATTCTCTGCGCGAATATTTAATCGTGATTCTCTACTCGAGAATCACACGATTAATCTTCCATAGAATCTTGTATATCGAGTGCGATGCATTAATAAATCATATTATGTGAATCAAGTCTTTTGGTGTTGATGTAGGGCATGAAAAATATAAATCAAGAATGTTAAAAGGAACGAAAATCATCCGTAGCACGAAATATCTCAAGGTTAATAACACGGCATACAACTCGATCACATCTGTCTTCAATTTCGACGTAGACACAAAATTTGATGAGTCATATCATTACGACCGCACTCCAGAATCATAGTCGCACCCTACCTTTTTTTTATGTCAAATCAAGGAGTTCAGACCTTGGCCCTTCTACGCTAATCGGTGCGAGGAGGAAGCTGTTCGAGTGGGGTCGTGTACTTTGATTTAGTTTAAATCACGGAACTCGTATATCACTTAGTTTGGAGACAGAGCGTGAACCTGGTACTTTGGGATTTGAAGACTATTCGCCAACCACCGCACTGGCGATGCTGGCGTTACAATTATTTGCGCAATACATTCTGGGCGTAAGGCGCGACTAATAAGTAACAGTGTCACATAGCGTTATGTATTCTATTGTACTACATATAAATATTTTTGGTAATTCGTGAATGTAAACTTGGAAATATTGGCTTGTGTGTTTGTTTCGTTTTGAATGCTTAACAATTCAAACCCCTCATATTAAATTTAAACAAAAAAAAAAAAAGAATTGTGTCAATTGACATGGAATAACAAATTCTTCTTTATCAGATAAAACTTTAGGGATTCATATTTCAACGATTTAACAGTTTGATCGATTTTTATAAAATATTTTATCGATATAACCTATATTATGAATTCGCTACGTGATATATTTATGTCAGTATGCTAGAAAATATTTCAGTGACTCTTTGCTTTAAGTACAATAATAACCACTTTTACGTCGTTTCAATTGGAAACATCTACGCTGGCACTTAGATTGCAATCGAGATCGTTATTGAGATCGGATTTGAACTCAATCGGAATCGACATAAACTATTTTGTTATTCGTTAATAATTGTTCTATCTTAAAACATCGTGTAATCGAAATTTAACACTACCTGATGTGCTTGAACTTGTCCATATCGTTTACTAAAGGGAGTTTTCATACCCTTCCGGAGCTTGTTATATGCTGGAAAATGGAAACAATTTTAATTTCGGTTAGTTGAAACAAACAACAAAACGGTAAAAATGCATTTTATTCATTTGTGCAATAATAAAATAGCCTAGTGTCGTAAAATTTACATAGATTGTATATGATTGAATTTTTATTCGTTCGAAAATACTTTACCGAATGTAAAGCTTGCCTTAAGATATCTATTGCCCAATTTTCAAGCCATTTCCGTTGAAATTTAAGCGAAGCTTTTAAGCTCAGAAATTTTATTTCATGAAACCGTGTCTCTGGATTCAATTATATTCTTTTCGCAAAAAGCTTTTTTTATAGCAACCTCGAGGGGATAGTACAGAGATTGAAAATTTAAGATTGAGTTAATTGATCGCCCTTTTTCTGAACTTAGCGATTATATTTTCAGTTTTTTTTTACAAACTATTGCAGATTATCTTTTTTACTGCAATTGGAAATGAATAAAAATAAAAATAATTGGACATAAAAATACACAATTTCAAAGGTTATTTTATTAAATCAACTACGATTGCCACAAATATTAAAATGAAATTGATAGCCATTTATTTACTCACAAAATACACGAGCTTTGTACTGTTACAGTAAAATGAAAATATTATTTTATTTTCATTCTAAAATTTTATTCTGATTTTTTTTATTTCAATTTTACAAGTTAATTAATAATTGACTTTAATGTTTAAACTTCGAAGATGACAGAGAAAGCCATTTTTTCGTACATTTTAAAGTACGTGAACGTAACGTACGTACGTAATAAGTCAAAAACGAATATTACTGAAAGCATTTCATTCATGAATAATGCTTTTCGTAACGATTAAACAAACAGTGTTTTATGCACCGTGCGCCGCATAAATAATAGAAATGTAAAGTTTAAAACATCTCATACATAATTCCAAATCAATAAAAAATTATATTCATTATACCACAAATGTATGTAGCGAAAATAAGTCCAGTGGCCATATTCAATTTCAAGGTCAAACATAAAAAGATATTTCACAAATACTAAAAGAACGACAACTTCGATATCAGGAGACAATCGTGATTGTCTCTTTATAATAAGTAGAAAAATATTTACCAAAGCACTATTATTAAATCTGTTTTCAACAATAAACGATATTTATTTTTCCTAATATATCGTTTAATTATTTTTGTCTCCTTGGTACATTTTTATGTTGTATAGACAAGTGAATATTCTGTTAGCAAATAAAAAAGAGGAAATTTTGAAGGGGTTGGTTTCAAATTAAAAAAAATGAATTATTTAGAGGAACGTAAAAAGAATTATGTAATACATTCTATATTTACCTCTTAAGAGCACACGATGGAACGAATATCAGTTAAATTTAAATAAAAATGTCGTTAATATCATTTCTTGAGTTTTATTAAAGAAAATCTAGGGAAGCAGCTGAAAATTAATTAGATTTTATTGTGAATTCCTATGTATTTTTGAAATCAACATTTCATATATCGTCTCGCCGTCATCATCAATAACAACTCATGAAAAGGAAAATGCCCTATTCGCCACGCTGGGCATGTTTCGTTCGGAATCTTGCCTCTTCAAAGAGAAACTAAGTGGAGAATTATTACAAAAACATCGGTATTCAGAAACGATATGGGCAACCCCTTGTCATAAATGAAGTAACAATGAATCTAAAAATTATGAGCTAAGCCGACGATCATCGCAAATTTAGAATATTAACATATTCTAAATCGTATTATATCATGATCATTGTAGAATTTACATTATAAAATATAATTATTTAGTAAAATATAATTTTGGTTCAATACAGTGCCAGCTACTGGGTAATGGGAGAAACTTACTGTAAATAGTTTCGTAATGCTTACTGACTCAAACCGTTAGATGTCGCAATCCAAGCTTCAAACGTCATTTGAAGAGTGTGTGTGTAGTGAAACTAAAACCCGTTGTTTTTTACGAATATAAAGACAGTGGCGATCACTAGATATCACTTTAAATGTTAAATGCAATTATTTATGTCGCCTTTTATTTACTTTATTGGTAAGATGTGATCTAATTATGTACATAAATGATTCAATTAATTAATTTAATTCTTGCCGGTAAAACGATTATCCGATATATCAGGATTGTTCTGTTCTTATTTAAATCACTTATATTATTTCCGAAATTAATTATAGCGAGTAGAGGAACTTAGGGCGTTAGCCATGTATTATCAATTTAAGTAAAGCATTGAATTAACTGAACCAGTTAAATCATTACTTGGATGTGTATATTCATTACGCATAATTTTTGGAAGATGAACCAATTAGAAAACGCAGTCCCCGTATTTGATCAGCAGCACGTCGACTGAATCGACAAATATGCTCAGCGTAGCTATTAAAACACACACTGAAATTTTTTCACATTCGATGAGATTGCTACTTTCAGCATGGCTTGTAAAAAAACAATTACTTCATGAATTAACGGAGTTATTTATCTTATTGCTTTACATTACCATTACTAACAGATTTATAAGAACATAGAATTTTGACGTGACAACGTCTTAAATTAGGTTGCGGCTGGGAGTCACTTATGAAAAGTGTAACGCTCGGTAACGTTACGATGAGTCACCGAACGAGAGAGAGGCCCGCCGAATGCCTTGCGTCTCTCTCCCACTCAACTATGATCGGTCTGCCGCGCGCAGCACTAGAATTAGTGCATAGCTTGCAAATGTATTGCAAGTTATTGTATGTATATTTGTATATAAATACGTATGTATGTGTAAAGGTAAAAATAAAATTTTGTTAATATGAAATTCAGTGCGAGATTCTTTGTATAAATTAATGTTTTAAATATAATTCTTTGTATAAATAAATGTTTTAAATTGTTACTATTATTTCATCCTTCTTCCTACTATACGAATGAATATTCACATTAAAATGATTTTACCATTCAAAGTCGTTGTCACGTAAAACTTTCGCCCGTATACCGACTTTACAGGCAACCAATTTTTTTCAATGTTTTTCATTTATTTCATTTTTAAATTGAAACGAAGTAATTGTACATAGCGGTGCTATGGACAATGTCATAGTACATATTAATTACATTCCGATGTCTTTGTCCGTCTTCAGTGTTCCCCACCTTTGACTGCTATTATTTTCGTCTAATAGCCAGTGACCGTCAACTTAAAAGTAAATTCTAAAACCTGAAATTTTGCCCAGGAAGTCACTATATATATGTCACCCATATGGTGGGGTCTCGTTTAGCCCAACGAGGTGGATCCTTGTTGTACTCAGGCGCTCTAGATATAAAAAATTCAACAATTTCAAAAGTATTTTATAAAGGCTGCCGTTTGAAAATTTCAAAATATATAAACATTACTATTAGAAATAACAATGGCGAACGAATATCGCGCTTCCAAGGTCATGGCTAACAGTTTTGCCATTGATAAAAATTATGGTTTTTCAAAAGAAATTTATTAAATCTGATTTTTATGTGTCATTTATTAGACTATAAAAAGCTTGTGTTTACCTCGGCAGACTTTTTCTCCGTGGATAACATCCTGGCAGACATCAAAAACTTACCTACTGTCCGATCATACCCATACTTATAAGTTGTATAGCCATCCTTTTTTTTCTTTCAGATAGTAATATTTTGTTCTGTGTAACCTCTCTTTTTCTTCTAATGGTTATTATGATTATTTCTTGGAGATGTGCCTGCAAGAATCATTTTGTTCGAACGAAATAAAAGTACACACTGCCTAACGATAAATTTTCAGTTTATTTGCGGACTTCGATATAGAGACCTCGTATTTCATATACAAGTGTAGTGGAACAGGCTTGCTTTTCTGATAATGGCTGTGACGCTAGAAAAAACATAGCTCCTCAAAAATTCTTTTTTTTTTACACACTATCGCGTATACATTGAGCAATACTTCAAAGGACTATTCAACTTCATTTCTTCCGCTGATTCCAATCATCCGCTCGCCACAAATACTGTCCTGACCATCTTAATGGCTGACGTTCTACCCCCATATTCTTTATGCTCAATTTTCTGTTACGCACGTTAAAACTTTGACATGATCTACTTCAGCAGTATTCTTGTTGAACTTCCGCAAGGATGGCATCAATAAAAGATCGTATTACTTTCTAAAAGGCCAACAACGCACTATTGCCGGCCGTCAGGTTGCGAGCGTCCATGAGCGACGGTGACTATTTATACTCTAGTGGCGCGTTTGCTCGTTTGCGCCTAAAAAACTCAGATTTTTTTTTTTGCTTTAAGAATGAAATTAGAGTATATGATTTTTTCAATGTTTTTCTCGGAATTTCATTTATATTTATTACGATTATTCGATATGTATACAAATTTCAAACAATATAATAAAATTTTTAACGAAATAATTTCATTCTCTCGATGAAAAGGGTGTTATCTATTGCTCTACTCTTCACAAGCAGTGAAATCTTCATTCACAGGGTGTTATTTAGTGCTTCAAAAACAATGAAATCTTCATTCACCAACCCAACCATCGACGTTAAACTTAGTATGGAGAAAAAGGTCCCAGTGGAAAATTTGATTCGGAAAAATCAAAAGACATTCGTAAAATCTTGACGTCCAATGTAATCAGTTCGATAAATCAAGTGAATATACAACAACGAATTATAATTCAAGCGTATACGTAGAGTGCCTTCAACTCAGCAAGCCGTTCTTGGAGCCGTTCTCGATGAAGTGGGTGTCGCAGGTGACGCCGCAGCGGCCCGAGCTCCGGCAGTGCGCCACCGTGGGCAGGCTGATGCTCTGCGTCTTCCTGCGACCCTGGAATATGTGAATTCCATTGATGCACTAAAAATATATACGCTATATGTAATGATAACTTTCATTTTGATTAACTTAAATCTAGGTTACAGCTTACATTGCCGGCACACTGGTACCTATGCTAGGAGGCGCCGCTCCTCTGATATACATTTAAACAAAAATATTAAGCATTGAATAAGAGTAAAAGAAAATCAGGGAAAGTATAGCTATTAGATCACCACTACTAAGTAGTATATAAATAACAAATTTGGTATAGCAAAAGTCTACTAATATAGATTATGCATATATACATTTATATATATAGAGGACTATATAATGAAGATGATGTTTCTTTGTCTGACCATAAAAAGTAACCATCATATCGGTGAAGGATTTTGACCATTCGACGCGGATTGTTTGTAGATGTTTATTATAAGCTCGGTATATTTCATGGATTCATTATACTATTCACCATTCCTTTTTATTATTTTAATAGCTCATAATGCCAAGCAAAAGGGGCGAGTGGTTGCTGTTATGTTATACACAGAGAAATATTACATTCATGTAGAACCGAAATGAACTTTGTTAATAACTTGAAAACTCATACAATGAACTGGTCACTCACTAACTTTGGTAGAGTACGTACAAAATAGATTTTATTTGTAATGCCAAACAAAGACAATCTTTCTTCAAATCGATAAATGCTTCACCAAGAAATCAATTTCAAGGTTTTGGTGTCATAACATTAAGTGTTAAGATTCAAATATTGTTTTGCTTTATTTACTTCGAATTAGGTATTCAATACTTGTTATTTTTACTATGTACGTAATTATCAAATATATTAATTATTACAACAAAATTATACTATTTTATCAATATCGATGATTTAGTAAAGCCAAAAAAGCCGTGAAACCACACAACAGTCCTTTAATGAAGACTATTTATTCTTCTTGCTCAACGTTACATTCGCCGATTTAATCCAGTTTCCATTTGGCATTCAGTCGAGCACCGGCGGGCGTTCGAATAAAAGCGTCGACATTCCCCCGACTGACTAAACGATCGGGCAGCGACAGACATATATACCTATCTATCTACCTATCTATCTCTCTGTTTTATCCTATCTGTCTGATGGTCCTGCAGCTATCCATGATTTAGCAATTTACTTGTTTTGAATCTCCGACCTTTTTGTATTACGTCTGAAATTAAACATAAAATACTCCCAACGAAAATAGACTACCTTAAAGTCTGTGAGTTTTGTTATATCCATAACTTAGAGTATTTTTTATTTATTTTAAACCAGCACTATTTCTTTGTTTAAAGATCGAGGGTATGAGTTATTCAGCGTATGCAGCTCCGACGTTATCAACATTTGGAACACTATGCTCTGCAAAACAAGATGATATATAAATTAAAGTCGGCCAAAGTTTCTACTAACATCAACTCTTTGAACTTTTTCTGGTCAAATATGACCGATCTGTTTGTTAAGTTACTGTAACAGTACTTCTTTCTATTTAGTTGATAACCAATTCATGTACACAATGATAATTATGCAGATTCTCATCAACACCGAATTTAGGTCTATCATTTATCCATCTATTCAAATGCCACTTTTTAAAATAATATTTTTTTTAAATCTCTGAAAGATTATCAATTTAATCTTAATCAAATATAAGCTTAATCAAATCTAAGCATTTACATTTGATAAAATAAACGTTATTCGTTGATTCGTTGTATTCTTGTTGTCAAACTCATATATTGCATTTGCTGTATTCATTTGATTGGTTGGAATAATATCGTCATAGTTGGTTGCATTATTTGTTTATCCTTATTTTGAATCTTACAAAGCTAAATAAAAGTGACCACGTTTACCGAATAGTATCTTAACCTAATTAATCAGGTCTTGAATGATATTTAAAAAGCGCGATATTTGATATTTAACCAAACAGAATAATTGACACGAATTGTTTAAGTTGTGACAGTATTGAATTTTATTACGAACTATAACTGGCACCTGAGCTGCCTCAGTTACAAACACATACATTGTTGAGACTATAATATTTCAACACATACGAGTATATGCGTAAAATTATGAAGTATTTTAACTTGTATTAGCAAATTTAGTGTAAGCTCGTGTCATAGGTTTAACAAGAGTTCGGTACCCCTTTAAATATTTTTTTTATTATTGTTATTACTTAAATTTAACTGATTTTACAAAGTGGTGTGTATCGAATACCTTGTTGGAGGTGGTGCCGCGGCTGAGCGTGCTCATCGGCTCGGGCTGGCCCGTGGGCGCGCAGCAGAACGCGCGCCGGTACTCGCGCCGGAATTTACCTGAAAAACAAAAAAATATAGAACAAGCCTTAGTTTAAAAAATAAACTAAAAAGGAAAAAATATCTAGAAAATAAACCACTCATAACTTTGCAACGGACCGACCGATCGAAACGTGGTTTACGACATACAATAGGGGTTTACTCAACTTAGATTTCCAGAAAACTTGAACTAATTTCGCCCTGTAGTGTTTGAGAAATCACAAAAACAAAATTTAAAGAAAAACCTTTCAGGCTACCGATCGATATCAAGACCCAATCAATTCTTTTCTGTAATTAAATGAATTGTATCTGCCACAAAGTACATAAAAATTGGTTGATTTGTTCGAACAGCCCAACACGACGAGGTTATGTTGCGTTGAAGTTAAAGAGATGCTATGGCAACCTTTGAAATCCATTATTGAATCAGCTCTATGGTATCATCATACTTCATTTTCACCAAATTTACATAACTGTACTAAACAGCTCAATTGGGTACTAATAAGTGGTGTAAAAACCATAAAAGGAATACTCGATTTTGGTACATTTGTTTACCTATTCTTTGACTATTCTTTTTTTATTATAAAAATGTATGTATATTTTTTATAACAAAGCCGTTCATATAATGTCACGTCATGCATTTGTTGAAAATTCAATGAAAAATCTAAATGTGTGGTTGGAGGACAACCGTCATGAACGAAGTTTTTTTTTTATATTTTACATTTAATATTTTAAAATAGTATTCAATTATTAAAAGTTAAATATTAAGTAGTGAATTATGAATTATATGAAAATACCAAATAAGACATTTCAAGATGGAAAAGAAAGAAAGTCTGAGAGAAAGTGAAAGTCGCATGGAAGGGGCGTAACGCTTTTACGCTCTGTTATGTTACGATTTCCGCCAGTTCACACCTATCGCAAAGCCGCGTTAAGAGAAAATTAGTTCGAAAAATTTATTGACCCCCAAAATCATAACTAACTTATCACGCCGTATGATCGTGATTGCATCAGCTAATCCTGTACGTGAACCAAATCGCAAATATTTTCGCCCAACACATTTGAATAAAAAATGGCAATGACAGACAAACAGACCAACAGACGCGAGAATGATGCTGTAAGGATTTTGTTTTTTCATCAATATATGGAACTCCAATAAGAAATCACTATGTCGGCTGTGGGCTAACCATCTCTATAATTACGAACATGCCCATAAATGTTTGTCTCCTTGGTTTCAACGCTCGTTATAATATATGCTATACTATTATCACACTTTCTTAAGATATTAAAATTCTACTTGCGACTTGATTTTGTAAAGCTGTGATGCTCATTGAGATAGTAAACTTATCTGGATTGACCAACGCCGTCATAAAAACAAGAACATGCTTACAGAAGTACCAGTTCAGACTTTCGGTCCTTATTCACCTAAAATAGGTTTATATTCCCAAACAATATGCCGGTAACATTTGAATTTATTAATCGTAATTGTAATTAACTAAATAAGCTTTTACCGGATTTCACCCGGTATTTCTGCTAAATCCTCTATAAATATCATATTTAAAGTTTTGAGATTTACGGCATGGATTCCTATTCCGAGGGCATCGAATTAAAACAAAATTTCAGTTAAGTAAGGGCAAGTTACGCTTCCCCGACTTAAAGGTACAATGTAACAAAATCTGTTGAGACTTAAAGAATGAAATACGCAGCCAGGCTGTCGACTTAAAAGGTGCAGCGATCGAAGTAACCAATATTTATCGAGGCAGTTAATTTGGGAAGTTCGGCAAAGGGCCGTGCTGCGGACGAGGGAATGCGCCCATAAATATTCTGGAGTTTAGGTTTTGGGCGCCCTTTAAAACTTAATCATGCGTTAATAGAGTTTGCTAACACAAATTATATCGTTCTAATAGACCCATAATTTGGGTTTGAATCGAAATTACTGAATTTATTCTGTACGTCAACAGAACGGCTTTATTAATAAGATTATAATCAATCATATTATCCAATAACCATATTTATGTACAATTATGGGTAAATGTATGATTTATATGCAATGTGTATGTATAATGGCATATTTATGTATAATAATCTAATAGTGTGTTTGTTTAAATTGTCATGTTTTTTTTTATTAATTCTTGTAAACTCTTGTGAAAGTTTGGCATAATTAGAAGAATTTTCTATTTTTTTTAATACGTCTCTGCTTCGGCTAACGAAACAAATATCTTTTATTAAGAAATTTTGATGCAACAGATAAATAGATATAATATGTAACATCAACTTAATTTTTCTTTGATAACAATTTTTTTTAACTTAATGTGTCACCTTCCCGTCTCTTCCCCAATGACCAATTGTATTTCAATAATAAGTCTATTTTAATTATTGAAACTGGATATTTCTTTATATAGATGAACGTATTTTTATTAACTTCTATTTTTTTTAATATTTGAAATCGAATATTAAAAAAATATTAAATCACTGGTTTTCAGTCATTGAACGTCCACCGCTAGACATAACCCTCCCCCTCCGCCCGACTCCGGCTTCAAGACCCTGGCCAGGTCTTCATTCCGCCCAGGGGAGGTCGTCCCACGTCGCCGCGTCACGTTCGTGATCGCCGCTCTGTTTGTTGTAGCTAATTGAACATTTATGTGAATTCCGTTTAAATACGATGCGCGCGCGTGCGTGCGGACGCGCTCACCGCTCATGAAGTTGTATATGAGCGGGTTGACGGCCGAGTTGGCGTAGCACAGCACGTGCGTCAGCAGCGCCAGGCACGTGACCGCGTCGCTCTGCTCTATCAGGTGCGTGTATCTGTGGAACGCAAATACACAGCTCACGGTTATTGCAATTTTCTCAGTCAGTTGTCTTGAGTCATAATCTGGACATCGATCTTAACCTTCTATCAAAATGATTGTAAGTTTTGCGTATGCTTTACCATTTACGCAACTCGTCGATTCATATTAGTATTATTTTAAATAAAAATAGAAGACATCAATTCCATTACTTCCTTGCTTAACCTTTATATTCTACAGATGTATTTTTGTATTTTAAGTGATTTTACTTAAAATCAAATTGAATTATTTCGTATGAAGTTATATGATTAATCAATAATATTAGATCTAAAACCAGCGTTGTTTGATTAACATCGTTGGTTTAGATGCCCTTTGAATGTTCGCCTTTGTTAATGAAATCATATTATGTATAATATTTATAGTTTCTAAATACAAAGACCTCCAATATCACAACGTTTTCACCTTAGATTGAAGGACTTAGTCGTTGATGGCTCCACGGGGGCTCGATGCGGGAAGAGGACCTACTAAAACCCATCATCGCCCGACTGGTAGAAACCAATACCAAGGCTTGGCGTGCTTTTGGAGGCACGAAACAAAGGGCATGGAGCAAAAGGAAATTTGTAAAAGTCTCATCAATTCGCCCATGATCAAAATTGTCACCAATTTCCGTGGTTAAGATTTGCGCCATTCTCTGTGACAATAGCTGCATCCAATTTCTTTGTTCCTTATTTTATAAGCATCACATTATGTCGTTGTTTAACACTAAATAAATATACATAACAATAATTTACAACTGTAACGTCGCGTCCCAAAGTACCAATTTCGCGAAAGTGATAACAAGTCGTATTTAAAACGTTGTAATGTGCCAAAACGACATTACAACTTCGTTATGGGGCAACTCTACGAAACGATAGTACCCCTTAATGTTTTATATTCCAGGAAGCTCGTTTGTACGAGGAGATGTGGCCGACTGCAGAACTTGACGCCGCTGCCGCGCGCCGTGATATTAAAATGGAGTACTTTTAGCCAAACACTCTGCCCTCGCTAAGGGCTTTTACGATGGTCAGCCCGTAGCGTTCACGGCTTTATTCGCGTTTTCGGGTGATTTCGGATTCAATGCGTCGTTTTCGATTATGTTTTATGACTTAACACGGGAATAACGACTACTATTTATTTTTTCCTGTTGATGGCGCAGCTAAAATTAGTACAGGGACTAGGTGAGTTTTTTTCGGCAGGAAGGTTGAGTATAACATCAGTAAATTGTTCTGATATTACTGTGTCATGTTTTTATATTGTACGATGCAAAATTGATAAAGAAAATCTTGGAATTACTAAACTTAATTAAGACAAAATTTTTAAAACGGTGTTATTTAATAACGCCAATCTAAACTATCCAAATCAATGAAAATGACATCCAAATTTTTTATTTTATTTACACTGATTTTCATATTAAAATATAAAATCGTCTTTAATAGGCTTACACGTAAAAGTCTGCCACATCCTGATTACGATTCCGTCTTGATGCTGTCGGACCTTCATTTCTAAGGTTCAACTTCTTTTGGTGTATTCGTATTCTAAAATGCTAATATAACTTATTTTTATAATCTGGCAATAGGAATTAAAAAACTGACCAAGAGCATATCGGACAATGCTCAGTGTAGGACTCCGTAGCCGTTGCTACAAAGAAATGCAAATTAAAACTACTTTGTTACATTTTTTTTAGTATTTCTCTCACGAAGTAGGTATAAACACTTCAGTTGCCTATAACTAGGTAAACAAATAGTTGCGTCGACTATCGCTCTTGAACTAGTGTAAACTAAAGTGCGCCAGCGAGTGAGCGCCTCTTCATGGAACTTAAGTCCTTTTGTTGAGAAGTGCCGTTTTTAACAATTACTTAAAAAGGGTATATACGATTATATTAAAAATAATTTTCGTTAAAAGTATTACTTAAGCTCTTGTCATTTTTTTCATATTTTTTGGACTTATAATTTAAAAAAAAAGACGAAATCACACAATGTTTGCTACGTTCGGAGCAATTATTTTCGAAAATATTCACTTAATCAAAAAAATTGCTTACAAACCTCAACATTTTTTTAAAAAAATAGCTATCAATATACTTGCCAAACCTTGATGTTTGTCATAACTTTTTTTTTCAGCTTCTGATACATGCATGGAGTGCTCGTGAAGTAATAGACGCTAAATAGATCTAGAAGTAATTTAATTCAGTTTGAAAATCTGTCAGGCTTCAATTTGACAAAATGTGAACCGGTGATTTTTCACTGTTTTATCGGACAGTACCCGAACAACAGAAATTTGATCAGCGTCTTTCGTGTTTGCCGTGGCAATATGACAACTTTCCACGGGAAAACTCATATACCTATGTTCACTTCCAGTAATAAATATTCACGTACACAATATATGTGTACACTATATATTGTCTAAAACTTACACATTACATTCCCTTACCTTAAAGGTTACATAACGCCATCTGTCTTAACAATGTTGCATAAAGCTTACCTTTACCTTGACTAACTACACCAAAAAAATAAATTTTTTTTGATTAAAAATAATTTAACTACGTCAAAATTCTACGAGATAAAGTATAAACAAAGAAACATTCAAAAAATATTTCAAACAGTATCTTTCCAGGGATGACATTTATATTGGTTAAGTTAAACGCAAAACGTTACCAAGTATAGATTTTATCAAAATCTCTATATCTGTTTGCGAAATGTGAACGTGAAAAATTATGTACACACGATAATCGCTCATGTAAAACAATAAATAAGTAAAACGGAGCTTGTCACGCTACCTACTGAAATAACTTTCACATTCCTTAGGCCCTCATTCGTAAAATTGGCGTCGAGCGCGCATCCAGTCGCCGCATAAAAACGGAGGACGGATCCAAGCTCCATTACTGTATTTAGGAAGTTTATTCGTTCGCGAGGCCCTAAACTTGACGTTTAATCTCCGTTCCGGCTGACGGCCTCGTAGGGCGCGAGCTTTTTAAGCATGCATGCGCGATATCGACACAGCCTAACGGCCTCCTCGTATCGACTCGTTCGCGCTCTCTTATTCATGTACGCGAAAGTCCATTCGATTTTCCTTTCTGAGAATTGAAACGTTAGAGGTATTTAATGAATAGTCGATTTCGGACAAGCTCTAGGTTCGATTACAATTGAGTGTAAAAGTTTTAGTCTAGACCAAACTTGGGTACAGTTTGGATATGGATTTAAGCATTAAATGACGTTAATGACCATCATCTTTCTGAGCCTGACGTAAACTCTCTGGAGTTTCTCTTATAGTCACATAATCGCTCTAGAAATTTCGACTCTGAAATTTCAAATCTCGCTGTTTTTTTGTGATTCTACTATTATAAACGCGAAATTTTGTAAGGATTTACGTTTTTTATGTTCGCGAAGCTTTCACATAAAAACTATCCAACAGATTTTAATGAAAAATCTAAGTATTACACATTCATATCTTTACAAATTATGATATATGTCTTATTCTAATATATATCAGAATAAGATATATATCATAGTTTGTAAAAAAACTACCTTTTCTTCGCGACTTTGCTTGCATGAACGTAGCAAAAGTAGAGCCGGTATCTATATTGAGAACGGAATTAAAATTGAAAGCTAGACCGAAATAGGAATCATCGTGGGCAGCGTGATTGGTCGGTATAAAAAATGAAGTCCATTCTAAGTCCACAGGAGTGGAGTCGCGAGAAATAGCTAGTTTCAAATATAGTAGTTCTATTTAGAAACGAAATGTTTGTTGTCGACACTTTGTTTTTACGTTAAATTATCAATTTAAATTAAGAACTACTTAAAATACAGAACCCTAACTATCAAACATTACGCCCCTTATTCAGATTATAAAAAAAATACATCGCATCTACAAAGACCCATGTAAATATTGAAGATATATTGCGGCATAGGAATTATCCTTTGGTAGATAAATGACCCTAGCTAAACCTAGAATCTGAATAAGGGTAGTGTTTTATTTTAACCCTCCTTTGTTTCTGCACTGGATTCTAGAAAATACTAGCAAATAAAGAAACACCATATGCCTTAAATGTCGGTTTTCTAAAATGAGGTCTATATATTGTAGTCCAATGAGTATTATTATAATCAACTTTTAGATGTGTGTAGGTAAGCAAAACGCAAGACAGGCGATTAGAAGTGTATAAATGCAAACAAAGAGACAAGTTTATTATGTTGAGCGTCAGTTAAGTAAACTTACAAAACTCAATTTATTCACTAAGTATGTTTTCCACAGGATACAATTCATACATAAAATTCATGATGTTTTTGAAGTGTGTGCATGTTTTTCATTGCTTTTTTGAAGTTATACTTCTTTAGGCGCATTATAAAAAAATGATGAAAATGAAATTTTAAGATGCGCGCGCATCATTGTAACACAAAATTAACAGGTTGAAGCTGCCCGCTTCGAATTCGAATCCGAATTAGAATTCTAATTTCGAATAATGAGAGAATTTATGTTACACTTGATGTATGAAAATAAATATTTATTTATTTATTTAATTTTTAAGATTTAAACTTAACTTTATTGACTGTATTGACTATCGTTTTCCAGTCCTTTTATTATTTTATTGTAATTAATTACTTGCATGCAATTAAAAATTATTTTTAATGATGCCAAAGAAGTATAACTTCTCACGCACGTACATAAGTACACGCACCCATTTTTTTTATTGAAGTTTACTCCTTAAGAATCGATTTTCATGTAAGGCCTCCGGTCTGGAAAATTTGTGAATGAAATTAATAAAACACTAAATCAAAAGCGTTACTCTTTTCTACGCAACGTACCTTGTTCATCTTTTAAATTGAAATCATGTATGTTTAGTGCGGTGCGGCATGGTGTGGCGCGGCGTGGTTTAGCATAACGTGGCGTGGCATAACGTGTCATGTCGTGTAGGGTCGCGAGGTATAATGTAATATAATATAATGTTATATCCTATTCGAGAACATTATCTACCTTTATGTAAAATGTCACGATTCGTAAATCGCGTATCTATTTCTATCAATGTGGTAACTATTTTATTTTATTTATTTATATCTATGTGGTAGTTTATATATTTTTTTAATATTTTTAATTTTTATTTCTAACATAATTAATATACAAAGTGACATCAATAGTGAAGCAAATTAACCTTCCTAACAATGTATCCATCTTCTATAAGTAATATATATTTATGTGACATGATTTATGCATAACATTTTACGGAACCAATTGAAAAGTATGAATAAAATACATACACGCTTTCCGATGATGACGCAAGAGATGCATTTATTTACCCCCTTTGTTTGTTGCAAATTTAAAGACAATCGTACATAAGGAGTAAACTGTATTCGTGCGTCGGATCTAATACACACACATTTCTTTCATTGGTTACATAGTCTTTTTTTATTTGTTCATTTAGCACAGCAATGGGTATTCGTTTAGTGAACTTAACGACATGTCATCAATATACCTTATCATCAGTATACACTTCGTTTTTATGTCTTCTTATCACACTCATGTTGAAATCTAAAATATATATAAAAAGAAAATTAAATAAAATCAACTTCAAAAATGTGACCTTAGAACAGAGAGCAGGTGCACAGGGAAGTAGCAGATAGCGAACATCAGCACCACGGCCACCAGCATCTTGGCCGCCTTGCGCCGCGACCGCAGCTGACCTGCAAAAGAACACCAGATGAAACGACCTCGGAAATTTATGATTATCTATTTATATTTATCGTGAGTCGTTTTGGCGGTGGAGAAAAACCAGCCAAGTCGGCATCGGAAGAGTGCAGCGAGGGTTCCTTACCACCAATTATTTATTATAGATTTACTAAAAAAAAAAAATTGTGTTTTCTTTCATTCATCGAGTCCGACTCGCACTTGGCCAGTTTATATAATTTGTTGTTTTACTTTACGTTTTTCCCTACAATCACATCTAGTTTGATACTTATTACGTTTATTATCATCGTTTTTATTATGATTGAGCAAAATAATAAAAAAACTTTGAAAAACACGTTTCTTGTACGGGAACCCGAGCAAGATTTTTTCTTATTTATTAAGATTTCTGGGAAACACATATTTGTTGAAAATTTCAAGCCGACACTTATTAGGGCTCAATAGATACAAGCCTTTATTTCCGTTCTCGCTTCCGATCCCTATTTCGTTATTGATAGCGATCCCGGTCTCATTTTTAATAATGATCCCGATTCTTCTTCCGGTTCTGATCACAACGCCACTAAACAGAGGTACATTCACTTAGTGCATAATTTGACGTTTGGTTATTTCAGCAGTTTTGCTTATGTGAAACTAAAGGAAAGAACAACGATCTAAATATATAACGTGTGTTTTATACTAAATTGAAGCCATTCCGTGTCCAAAGTTCGAACTTGATGGATTAGACTGATAGAACGGATAGAAAAACTACTGAATTTTCGTATCAAGTAAAACAAATATAATAGGACACCACTCCTCTCTCACATAAAGTTTTCACTTTGGCCGGAGATACAGCCACTCGAAGTGGAAATTGGGATTGATTGATTATCCGGCTTCATAGTATAAAAAAAAAACAATGCGCCGACAGACTAATGACGCTCCACTTTTATACAGAGCCTGTGTTTCGGCTAGAGGTACAGTCGATACGTATATAAATCGGTCACTTGAGAGTTTAGTAATTTCCGTGCGACCAACAAACAGACAAACACACAGGCCAGCTTGCAATCTGTACTTAGATCAGTCATAAACGAACAACAAAAGCGGTGCAACGCCAACCCTTATATAAAGAGCGAAATTAGAATCATATGTTAAACCGTCCGGCGCGGCGGCGACAAACGAGCGCGGGTATTACGCGGCACGAATATTTTACTCTGCTTCGTAAAAAACAAAATCTCTCTCTACCCTCGTCTGCTCCATTCTCGTCGCCACGCTTAGAGATGAATCTAGGCTTCTATTTTAGTATGTATCGCCTACGATGTTTTCTTCTGTCTAAACAGTACACGTCATCGAATCACCATTGTGCATATTTTAAGCCATACAAGCCTTTTTTTTTAAAATATATACTTCATTCAAATGGAAGTGCAATTTTCAAACGACAATAATTTATCATTTAATAAGGGGGTGTGATTGTGCCATCAACACGCATGAGACAAGTTCAATGAAGAACTTAAGCTTGAAATATCGATGTAAGAAATGAGTGTCGACTGCGAGGGCTATTCTTTACCTGTCCGGAATATCAAAAAGAAACAAACATCTACCATTTAATATGGTTTTATTGCTTTTAAAAATATTCGCTACGATGGTCAATATACTTTTGCATATGCTAAAATCAATTTTTGTATCGATTTTTCCATTCTAATTGAGGTATCTCCAAAATGTAAATTTTGAATCCATTAACGGCCTCTTTGCGACTGTAAAAACGTTAACCACGTAATTTATTATTCACGCTTGGGAATAAACAGAAATTGTTTAGTGCCAAATAGGAACTGTACGGCGGATTACCCAACAATCTGATCTTTTAACCATTCAAAAACCGCTTTGTTATGGCCGACGTGTGACAGCTAGCATTGTCATGATAAAGAATGATTCTGCGTTGTTTGTTTTTCTTTATTATTTCTTCATAAACTTCTGGCAAACAAATGGTCGTGTACCACTCTGAATTAACCGTTTTATAATTCTCTTCTAGTGGCACTGTAATCGCATGTCCATTTATGCCAAAAAAACAGTCAACCATTTGCCTAAAATGCTTTTGGCACGAATCATTTTTGTTGGGTTTGGCTCATTTTGGAACACCCACACCGTTGACTGTTGTTTTGTTTCAGGATCATACTCATAGATCCAAGATTTATCACGTGTGTAGATATTTTAAATAGATTTTTACGCAACATGATTGTACTTTTTATCGTTTTTTTTTGCACCAGTCGACACGAGCCTATTTTTATCAATGCTCAAGTTGTGCGGAATCTAACGCGGACAAATTGTTTTTACATCCAAACTTTTATGTAATATCTTATGTATGCTCGTTATGTTTATGTTCAGGGACGCCTTCATCTTGTGATATGTAACATGACGATCTTACATCATTAGTTCCCGCACAGCATCGATATTTTGTAGTGTAACAACCGATTTAGGATAACCTTCTTTAAATTCATCCGTGAGCATAGACTGCCCACAATCAAACTCACTAAACATGGTGATTTTGAAACAATACACGGTGATTTTCGATGGAACTTTATCCACAAAAGTCGAAGTGAGTTAAACGATTCACTGTTTTTTACATGAAACAATATTTAGTAATACTTTACGTTTTATCTTATAAAAGTATACCCCGACAGGCTTAATACTTTTAATTATTGATATATATATATATATATATATATGTGGCGATAATCATATTGGCGTAGGAATATAATCCGCTTAATGAAGCATCCTTAAAAATGGAAACTGAGTGTACTTATGTTACTCAATTAATAAGACAGATGACTCTAGATGAATGCGATAAATCAGAGAGAAAAAAGTACCGTCTGCTCTCCCTCAAGACCTAGAAGCGTCATTAGTTAGTCCTCGAGCGGCGGACAATTAAAAAGAGAGCGAAGTGTGAACAATAATTAAAACTTTCTCTCCTCTAAATTTTTTTATTCGAGTTCCGGAATATTTATTTGAAAACTTTAATTTGATAGCTAGTTTGCTCATAAAGGTTTTCCCTTTAATGAATTATTCGCCTATTACTTAAAATTTTTTTTATTCACATATTGTTATTTTTATGTATTTGCGTTTGCTTCTTAGAAGAGTAGGCAGATACCCCTCTACATAATAAGATCCTTGCACACATCTCTTTTTTCACTGACATCCATCAAACGTTTTTAAAAGCAAGTTCATCCATTTCGAGTGCTTAAAATTTGGCCTTTCTAGTCTATGACACCAATATTGTTAGCAGATTTTCTATTCATGCCGACCCTAATGTCATGTGTACTGTAGATAATAAAATGTATGTTACCATAAATAAACCTATTTTATGATTCCAAACAGAATTTGTCTGAGTGTTAACGAAGTGAAACAATCTTGCATAGAATTAAACGTGTTACACAATACTTACATAATAAATTAGATAAGTATATTTTATTGAGCTCCCACAATGCAGGCATGTTGCTGGTGTGAAGGCCGTAGAGATAAATCGGATGTATAATTAGAATCATCCCAGCCTTTGTTGAGCTTGTTTATAGCTTTAAAGCAGCTTATTAACAATGTTTATTTTTGTTTACAACCTGCTCTAATCTTCTCATTAGCGTTTAAGCGTCTCATACTAAAAGCAACCTGATCTGTTTTTCTAATTTGTCAAAAAAAGTGTAACTTCAATACTAATGTATAATATAATGATAACGAAAATACACTGCGAGATAGCGGCGAGAATAGTTCCTCCCGATAAAGCGAAAACGGTTTGTAAATGTCATTCTAATATGAAAAATTCCTAAAATAATTATTTGTATAATTTGTTATAATGCTTATCATGAAAGTGACTTCGTCAAATGTAAAAAGCATTTTATTTGAGTAAATTTTTAGCAGTGTATCCGAAACACCATGAGGAAGACTTAACCCTTAATCGGACTTCAATTTGCTGAATGAAGATACAAAGAAAATAATGGTTAAGTTTAAAATGTACTAGAAGGCAGAATTAAGAAATACCCTGAGTCAAAGTATATATTTGAATTTGTCAAACACTCGAGTTCTACATAATAACACTATTGTAAATGAAGAAGACTACGACGCTTATTTAATAAACGCTAAGGTAGAGATAGAATTTAGATAGGATTGCGTTAAAAAAAACACCGAACCGAAGAATAAAAATGAATTATTGGAAAAAACTGGAGCTTAGGAAGACTAAAAAAGTTGCATCAGTACCTAACCTAGTCATCAGATCTAAAAATTAAAATAAAACATATGAATGTGCAATACAGGAAACCAGTGAAACAAGTGCAGTTGTAAATAAAGTTAAATTGAGCAAACAAGGTAAGGTGGTTGTAAAGTATAAAAACAGGGAAGATGTTGCAAAAACGAAGTCAATACCTAGTGACAATTTGGGGGGTTATTACATCGTTAATCAAGATAAAACTAAAGTACCCAGAATCAAACTAGTAGATATAAACAATGAGCTTCATAAAGATGAGCTATTGGGTGATTTAGGCAGCATCAATATAATTATTTAATTGAAGTTTTACTACTATAGCTGATTATAAAAATAATAGGGATAAAAGAAATATTATCCTTCAGGTAATGGCTGATATTTATTTAGGTATTAAAAAATAAAATACATTGTTGTTGGTCATCAGTGTTATCGTGTGTGCGATGTATTAAACTTAAATATTTGTTACAAATGTGGAAGAACAAATCGCAAACATAAAAAAATGTAGTAATGAAGTGAAGTATTTTAATTTTGCCGGTGATTATAACAAAAAATATTGCACAAGTTCCATTAAAAATGTATTAATTTTTAATTTTTTAATATATCACTAGAATACCTTAAACACCCAAATATTTTACTTTCTTGGGTAAGATACGAGATCCGGGGGGTGAATAATGACAACAGTAACATGTGATCTAACAAAATTTACGACTGACAATAGTAATAATAATAATAATATAGAGGATTTTTTTGATAACATAGAATTACTCAGCAAAAATTTTATCAACAAAAATTTCAAGAACAAAAATATTATAATGCACGTTAATATGTAATATTTAAACTTAAATAACACCTCAAGACTAGAAGTGTTACTCGAGAGAGTGTTAACAAAACCACATATAATTGCTTGTACATAGACATGGAATTAACCTTGTCCTAATATTTTCAGTTTAAATGATTGCAGCTTTTACTATAATGAGGGTTATGTCAACAAAGCTGATGTTGTTGATTTATACATCAGAAACAATATAGCACATTCGAGAAATATTGCGCTTGTTGGAGATTGTACATTTATCTCTGTTAACATAAAAATAAAACAAAATAATTCTTTAAAAAATACGGGAGTATATATATATATGTCACGCTATTAAAAAATAAGCCATTAGTGAATCACTAAAACAATATTTCACCAATAACGTAAAAGTTGAAAATCGTATAATAGTTGGTGATTTTAATTTTAATCTCTTAGCTGTAGATAATTCTAATGAAATATTCTTAAGAAACTTTTTGGACATGGGATTTTTTGCCTTATTTCAACAATATTACCTGACCAAGTGACATAGATTATTCTTCCATAGATAATATGTTTGTCAAGTCTCCACTAACCGGTGTTAATTCTGAGACTTATACAATGTCTTTTCTGAGCATTGTTCATTATTCTTGACTATTAATCATAAATGTAAGCACGTAGTAAATGACACTAAATCTGCCATTAATTATAAGAAACCATAAAAATATTGTTGATGTTAACTGGACAGACTTCTTAACAAAGATTCACTTGAAGCAACTAATGCTCTAATAGGAAAAATTCAAGGGAGAAATTAATAAGGCCACGACTTTACACAACGTAACAGAAAACACAAACCGCGCACTGAATCGATTACTGCGGGATTAATTAAATCATGCAATACTAAGAAGGAGCTTTTTAAGGCATGACAATTAGACGACAACAATTGGGATTTTAAAGAAAAATATGTTATTTATTGCAAATTGTATATAAATAATGCAAAAACCTCTATGTGAATTACACTGGAAAATCTAAATTGTTTTACCAAAAATTAATAAAATAATGGAAACCAATAGCTCTACCTAATAGCTAAAAAATATTTTAATATTTTACCGAATAACTTGAGAAACTTATGTATGAAAAACAAAGCATTCAAAAAATTATTAACTTTCTAGTTTTGTAGATAATTACAATGATAGATAATTAATGTAGATAATTTTTATCTTTTTTTTTCCCTTTCCTTTATATAATTTAAATATGTGTTGTAATGTTGCCTAGCAACTAATAATGTCCTTTTGTAGCGGATTGACGCAAATAAACATGTATTTACTTTGATGTGACTAAGCCTACGCACTGTTGATTATATCAATTCTATGAGATACTTTGTTATTTTCTGGTAAATAAATTTGAATTTATATACAAATAGATTATTTTAAGGTATCCATTAGCAAAGGGCTAATTAATATCTAACGCAATAAGCTCATGACCGTTTCGCATATAGGTGCACTGAAAATTTACGTACCAAGATTTTTAATTAAATCGATTGTTCCTTCTTATACAGATCGTACATATTTAAATATACAAACTCACGTGCCAATAGACTTTATTTAATGCATTTACTTTGAAAACCTTTTATTTCAATTACTTTAAAAGTTTAAGATAACAGTAATATTTTTAATAATAGTAATAATATTAAAACGGTATTAAATAATACGATAACAATATTAAATAATACAGTGACGTAATTTAATTTAATAACAACCTTTACTGATTAAAGTCTTCTTTAAACGACGTTAATCATTAATGAATTTAAGGCATTATCTCAAATACACGATGACACTTTCGATGAAAAACGACCGAACGCGATTTGAGTAATGGCGAAAATAACTATGATTAAACCGAAAAGAATTACACTTCATTCGTTAATTGTGAATGATATTAAATCTTAATAAAATTTAATATCCTGCAATTAGTTATATAAGTACATTATAGGATTATATAATTAATTAATTACTATACGATAGCGAAGTTTTACAAATTAATAACACTAGTAATATTATAACGAAGTTCACCCATTGCATAAGCTGTAATACCAGACTGAAATTGAAATCGGTTCACGGAACTATTCAGTTGTGATTGTTTCGCAAATGTTCAATATTTTGAGATCAAATTAATCAACATATTATTCTATATCAAGGTAAAATTCAATTTATTTCCATTTTATTGTTGTATCCATGGTAAAAATGATATTTTTCGAAAAGAGCAGTACGAAAATTGAGAGGGCCGGCATGTCATACTAGATTCTTCTTTAAAAGTTGGTCTGCTTTGGATATTTTGGTACTTTAGTATATTTCATATTGAAGCGGCTTAAGAGATTGTAAATAAATTTTGTACAAAAGCGGATTACGTCTTAGAGTTGCGGCAAAGAAACATGAGTGGGACCGCTAGAACAAAAAAATTGTTGGACTATTTAATAAATATCAATATGGCGTTTGAAATAAGACAAACGAAACATACGTTTGTTGTAACAGACTACGACGCCATCTACATCTAGATGTGATATTTTATTTGTTTTAAACATCCAAACTATAAAAACATCGTGTTTATTAATTTCAGATAACCGCGTTCGCACGTATCGAGTACCTATCACGCAAATCAATCCAATTTTTTTGTACAACCCTGAAAATATGCATGAGATAGTGTAGAAGTTTTTATAAATATCATACTCTATTTCACAAAAACTATAGCCGAGTACTGAATATGTATTTTAAATCATTATCAATTCCAATTTAATTATCCTGAGTCTTAAACAAACGTTATATTATTCAATTCAATGAGAGAACAATTACTATATTACGAATTCACATTTGCATGTCACTTCATTCTTAAAAAGACCAGATATCGAGCCACAGATAAAAGTATTATAATCCGACCGAACACCATAGACGAGGAACATTAATCTTTATTAGTTTACCATTTGGTATAAATAACGCAAAGTTTTAATCTATTCCTTGCTTGTTCCGAGATAAATTTCATCCGTAAATTTTGTTAACACTCTCCAAATATTTGGCTAAATTATGCTTTCGCGTTCCGGAGCAATATTAAAATTAATAGCCGAGTATTATGTGACTAGAGTTGGCCTAAGTTTGTCGGAGTTTGTTTTTTGGTCTTTCCGAGAGTTGGAAATTCCGACTTTGCACTCTAGACGCCTTCGTCCCGCGAAACCTGATCGAGGGCAGCGCACGTCATGAAAATTTTATTTTGCGCACTAGTCGAAACGAAAATATTAAAAATGAAATCTTATTTAGTGTAGTGCGTATGTTGGTACTATCGAGTTAAAGTTTTAAAATGTTTAAGCTGCGAAATCACTTTAAAATATCCTTATAAAATTACGCACAGAATTAAAATTTTGACATTTATTTTTGTTAATTTTTGGAACGAAGTTCCTTACGGCGGGCTTGGAGGAGATAGGGATTTTGCTGCGCGACCGAACTGAAAAAAATGTGATAGTAAAACCGTAAGAAAAAGTCCGTGGGATAAAACCGTAAGAATAAGAAAAAAGTCCGTGGAATAAAACCGTTAAATGAGACGTGCGCAGGCGCGACAGTCGTATATTTTTAGATATTTCGTTATTTTACTGCGCGTTTATTGGCGCAAGGTGACGCGAGCTCGGAGAACGGCGAACGCTGATTAGTGGATCACACCGGGCACGGCTGGCATGAGGCCGCGCGACTAGTTTACGACTTCGCGCGATTACCGAGAATCGGTCGGGGTTATTTTCCATTAACAAATATATGTCGGTAAAATATAAGAAATAAATCATAATAATCGTAATTTTTTTCGAAAATAGAATTAACAATAGGAACAGAAAATGAAGATGATTGAAGAACAGACAGTAAGGAGTAAATGTCATAATTCCACTACAACGATCACCAAACGATTTAAGTAGCATCTTATAATAAAAAATATTCCTGTCATAACACTTAAAGTACATTATAGTTTTTTTTGCAAATTGTGTCGATTCTACATTAGCCGAAGGAACTTCGTTCCTGCCTGGTGTCCCACGACACCACTCGTTTTTTTTTCAATATACCGAATAGTCGAAACATCGCTTCATTTGTGAAACTCGCTCCCGCGCGTTATTACAAATAGTTAAATGAAAATACAATTGTGCAATACAAATTATAATGAAAAAAATATTTATGATCGTTATTTAAAATTAAATGGTCTAATTATGTTTTATTTCTTTTATGATCTGGTTTAAACACTGACTCGTGTCCAGAAGCTGTGTGGTAATGTAGAATTTTATAAATTCAAACTGACAGCTCCGACTGAGAGAAAATCTAAATTGAATTAATTTCACTAGAGTGAAGGAGGTTTCCTCCGACCAACTGAATTCACTGCATTAATTTTTATTAGGGACGTCAAAATAACAGACAGAAACTCATCATTTCTTTACACCAATTTAGTATGGCCGGACTCGCGTGCTGAAGGTAGCGTAACATTAATCAATTGTCTACTACGATTCTTTTGAAATCTAACTAATATTATAATAAACGAAATCAACCAGTTTTTATTAGTTTTCTTCATCCATATTTGTATATGGCAATTGTAACAACAAATATAATAAAATAACTTCTGTATACATTGGAAAATAACTAACAACTGCAATTATCTTTGTGAGTATACAAAGATATTTTTTGAATTACATGTTATGAAATTTCAACACAAAACTCGTCACATGGGATATTCAAAGATTTTAATACTTTTTGTAATACTGAAACTATTTTAACGATTTGGAACAATATAGGACAACCTTATGATCCAAAATTACGAATCATAAAAAATATTGTATGGCAACCTTATGTTTCAATATTATAAAAAAATATGCCAAAATTTTCATATGAATGTGAATATCTATAGGTACAGTTTCCTATCAGATAGTATAGTATCAACATTGGGTAGGTGGTGAAGGTAAATTAGAAAATATCGTATTTTTGTTAATTAACATCTTTTTATTCAAGCCTTTAGGAAATTGTTTCTTTCATGCCAAATTTTAATTTTTTTTTTCACTGTTATTAAATTCATTATAAGCGAAATAAGGCCTACAACAAACCTTGGTAAATATTCAAATTTATTCAAAGTCCAGTAATAATTCCTTGACAGAATTAACTGCATCCATTTTGACGACTACGCAATGACAGCCTGAATGTATTGAAATGTAAAAATAAAAGTATTTTACCAGTGAGTTCTGAAATAAACTTTAATGGGAATTTCTATTTTTTTTAAATTAAATAGTGATTTGCGAAAATCGCAAATATATTCCGTTTTAAACAGCTTGCAATTTTCTACACCCTGTTTGGCACGAGATTGATGGATCCATTTGCGACACTGATCGCATCGTACCCGAGAGGTAATTAAATTGGTCTTGGTGGGTCGACGCCCACAATGAGGCCAGCTCGCAATTTCGCTTTCATCTTCTTTTAAAACGGTACCCTTATTTAGAATATGTATTTTTTTTAGATGACTTTTATAACTAAATTTACAAAATATTTTTTTATAAACGAATTCCGTTAATATTCTAAGAAGAAAATATTTTTTTTTATTCCTGGGTAATAAATCTTAAAGACACGATTCGTTCATTAGGTTTATCAATGCTCAGTTTTCACTGGGCTTTCGGTAATGGACTTATTAAACTTTTGTCATTATTTGGTATAACTATGTACGTATAATGACTGACCCGTATTTAGTGCTACAGTGATAGATTTTTCGTTCACCATAATCAACACAACAGTAAGGTGACTTATTTGAATATCTACTTTTGTGTTTTACCCTTTATTACTATACAGTAACAATATCAATATAAATTTTTTCACAAGCATTTCTTTGTATTTATGTTATCAAGCCTTGAGTAAATATACACCCAACTCTAGAGCGATTTGTAAAATTGCGAATTTTTACGTTATTTAAAATATTAGCGACGATATGGACTGTCACAATTCTTAGGAAGAGACAATTATTCGCACTAAATTTAACAGGATCTAGCTTAAAATAACACAGGTATTGTGCCTGAATTCACAAGTTCTAGTAGCACAATTCACAAATTTATAAAAGCATTATAAGTTCTAGCTGCATTTGTACCTGGCATTTTAGAAAACACATTCTCAAGCTTTCAGATGATTTGAACAATCACGATTTTTTTATTTATATAAAAAATTTTAAAACAGTTTTGAAGCTTTTTTCCTAATTTTCACGTGTCCTTTATTTGGTCGGTTTATAATCAATCGGGTGCTAGTTTGGTTATTATCTTTGCATTGGTATGGTCCAAAACATTTATCTAAAATTTATGTGGTGGAATGCATCAGAAAAAGATGTATGAAATCTATGAAAGAAATTGAGAAGTTCAGAAGAGAGTTTCGACGAGGGACATCCTAGAAAATCTTTTGCAAACAACATTGGGAACAGACTTCACCAGCACCACGCTCGTTATTATATCCCCCGCTACATCTAAACGTGCTCAGATTAGATCTAGTCTTCTGAACGGCATCGCACTACAGTACCTAGACTAAGCCATTCATAAAGTGAAGCACTAAGAAATCTAAAATGTAATTCGATTCAGATCAATGTAATAGTTTTTTCGTGATGCACGCACCTATAAACACATAAGAGCAGATGGAAATTCAATGAATCGGTTTATTACAGATAATCTTAAATGTTATAGCTTTCCTTAGTGTTACCATAAGTTTCCTACTCTATGTTTTCTTGAATATTTGTATATTTAAACGTCAGCAATCGAGTTATATCTTATCTTATGGCTTAAGAGCCGAAATAAAAAAGAAATCTAAGAATGTATGATTTAACAGTGAGATTATTAAAATCTGACACAATAAACTATTATAATTTTAATCATAAATAAATAGAAACATACTCTAAAGTTATATGTGATCGGTATGCTCTTAATGGAAAAAAATAAATGAATAATATCATTAAGGGATCAATATGATAGCAAAGGTGTAACGAACTGCACTCTATCTGGGCGTCGCGTCGATATGGAATCTTGTGAAATGTAATATACAAATTCATTAACGAAATTCCCCAAACCTAATACGCCTTATCGGAGATATTAAAAGCACCCCTTGAATCACAAGTGGCTGATATTGAATTCAAATTAATTCAGTGCCTGTCCTTTTGAAATTTTGAACCCTAAAACTAAATTAGAAACATTTAATATGTTAAATATTATAACAGTCTAAGCTGTGAGTTGGACGCGAAGCCATGTCGAGTAATTTCATTGGATTACAATTGAAATCACTTTTTATTAACGGATTTGAAAATTGTTCTTGGAACAGTCGTTGGGTATATTACGATTCTGTATTTTTTTACATACTTAAAATAAACTTATTTATTAAGGTCGTATTATGAAAATTAAAAAATTTGAAATGGAATTTTCGAATTACATCTTGACATTTTAGGATTCTAGAAATTTATTTAGATTATCTTCCGAGTAATGTTTGTACGTCACGGATTAATGATACAAAGTACTCACAGTTTGCGATATTCAAAAGAGTCCATTCAACTTACACTTCCTGAAAATTTTAACCGATTTGGCCCAGTAGATTACGAAGCCTCAAAAAGCCTCAAATCTGGAAGCCTGAAACATTTAATTTTCAGGAAAATTTTTTGAAGTAACTTTTAGACCGAATGATCGACCAAAATCAACTCTTTACCCCAAAAAGTTGTATCGACTTTCGCAAACTGCATAAAAATCTAAATGATTTGTTTAAGATAAGTTATTGAATAAAAAAAAAATCATAGTAGTGTTTTTTTTTTTAATAATTCATAAACTACTTTTCTAATAAATTCAAAAACCAAATTAGGTCTTTTACTAAAAAACAACGCCGATAATCGTAAACCGCATCATAATTGCAAAAAATTTAAGAGATGGCCTACACGGTCAACCGTTTTTTTATAATTTTTTATGGCAACTTCGGTAGGCAAACGAGTACACGAGCCGCCACAGATAAAAGTAGAGTACGGCGATGAAGGGGAGGAGTGGGTTACCGGAACTCTTACTCATTGGACGAAAGGCAACAACGGAAGCTGTAATTCACATCCGTATTTTGTGAGAGAGTTTTATCTAACCGGTCGTGGCGGATCATTTTCATACCCCATCCAAGTTGGCCACAGCGTGGCTCTAGCACATGTAATGTTCACCCGGGGTAAATTGTACAATAGGCATAAAACAAAATAGTATACAATTGAAGAATATTCAGTGTTTTGAAGTCAATTTTATATGAATAAATTTAATTCACCGCTTGCGTTGCGGCAGGTCTTATTCGCGCCGCTGATAATCCAATACTGTCCCTCAATATCCTTATTTTGTTTTGAGGGACTAAGCCTCCCGTGTAGGCTCATTAGTTGGAGCTATAGACCTAGGTCGTCGTCTTAACGTGCTCTCCGAGGCACGGAGTGAGTTGTTTAAATTGACTCAAGCTAAAAACAGATCGGCCATTCGTCTGCAGTCAGTATCAAACTCCTTCCTGTCTGATCCGAAGCCGATGCTTTTTACCACTGAACCACCACGCTATAGTGTTTTTATATTTGTGGGACTTTCCATAAAAATTAAAAATATCCCTATTTTAGAAAACATCGATGCTTAAAACGTCATATTTTTGATCTTCACTAAGAAAATGAGGCAATGACTATTTTTATTGGCGTTTTTTTTTTGAAACTCCAACTTCATATGCTTTTGAACAATGTGTATCTTTAGTTTATACTCGATACAAGATTGTTTAAAAATTTACATGTGGCGCTGTAGTCGTATAGTGCGATCGATAGTAATGGAGTAGTAATCTTACGAAATCTAATAATTAAATCACATTAGCATGAACAATCTGTTCAGTATAGATATATAGTTTACAACTAACAAGCCAAGTTTGCATCGAAACTATCTAATGCAAACAACTTTTACAATAAAACAACGCACTCTGTTCAGCTGGCGCCAACTTCATAGTTTCGGCTTGGCCCGGAACGTTGTTGGATCGCCACAGCACTTTGACTATCTGGTAGTACGCCACTGTCATGAAGAACAGTGGTATCCTGAAAAAATAAAGAAAACCTTAACGTAATTCTATGACATTGTAGATGGCTTAGCTGGAATTTTAGGACACCTGCAAATGGCTGCGTTTAACACGGCAATATGAAAAACATGGGACCCTCTCGCTTGTGTATTTCTGAATCGGTTGTGTTAATAATATTATTTTGATTGTCAGTGGACCGATGATTATGATGTTTAAAATTAATTTCATTCTTTCCTACTTCTGTCTTTTTCACACTTTAAATTGTTCTTATTGATACAATATAATACAGTATGTAAATGAAAAGAACAGGTCTCTGTAATAGAACATAATATTGTATTCAGTCTCTATTATTACTTTATGAAAGTCTAGTTTAGTCTGATTCATAATATAAAACATAAATAATTTAGTGTGAGAAGTAAATTATTCTCCCTGTGTCATTGCTTACTCATTTTCTGTTTATATTTATTGACACTTTTATAACGCTTCGTGTAGTTAGAATATGATACTCTATGGCGGGAAAAAATGGCGCCGTGAAGCGACACGAAATAAATGTATTTACAGTGCACGCCTTGTTGTCTATGTACAATACAACGCACCAAACTCTGCCGCTCTGAATTGCCTGCGAATAATCCATAGCGCAGTTTCAACGCTCCCCTGCTTTTCCTTTATCTCCCACGCATTCCTATTTTACGTCATTGCGACGTCTCGTAACTAACTTCACACCTGCAGAGTTTTGTGCGTTGCATAATACGTACTGTATAAAAATACAATTCACTTCTACGATAGAAAAATATCGGAATGTAATCGGAACACTTAGTTATTTTATAGTGAACTTTATAAAATTAGTTAATTTTTTCATATAATCTGCGTTTGCGATTGATTGAGTATACGGGCGCATTCGAAACTTCGTTTAATATTTTACCATACATGTTAATATAAGTTTTTAGTAATGCTATTTCTTTTTCAAGCTGAAAAACTTAAGTACTAACACATTGAAAAATATTCGGCTTTACAAAAATGTAAACAAGGAATTTGAAGGGTTCAGTAGCAAGGAAAATGCTCGTATCCGACCCACTTCCGGAGATAGGCTGCGGCCGCACATGTGATATTGTTTTCGTCTCTGCGCCGGGGCAACTCAATATCAAATTTCGTACACTTGAATGCACACTCGATCGACGGTGGCCCAACGTAAAAATGTGTTGGAAAATAATATTGTGTTTTTTTCTTCCGGACGGATCCAATTTGGATAATTCCACTTGAAAGAGATAACGCAATTAGTGTTGAGCAGTTCACTTTACTTTGGTGGCTTAGTATTCACGAAAAAGATCGAAATAAGAGATTATTATGGCAATTCTTCTTCATACGCCGTGAATAGGGCAAAGCCCTTTTCAGTTTCTGACAAAGTGGAGCTCGTAACCTGTCTTGTACACTCTCTGGCCCTGGTGTCTAGTGTTTTCTACATTTCCCTTAAAAACGAAAATTTTGTATGAAGTTTGATATTTACAGACTCGAAAGAGACCGACGTGATATTGTTATTATTTCAAAAATGATTTAAACGAATAAAAACTCTATAAAGTATAAATTTTTAAGAGGAATACTTGTATTACGCTGTTTAACTATTTGTTGTACAAGCGAACTAGTGAAATAAAAGTGAAGCATTTACGTATGTTTATTTTTATTTCACATATTATACTAGTATTATAAAATTAAAGACTGAACATACATGTAACAATTTGTTAACAAATGGAATGCTGAAACTATTGAATATTTAAGAATCTATTTAGTAGTTCCAGATATTACACCTTCTACACAAAAAAAAACAAGTTTCAGCTCTTTACAGTATTAATATTTCTATGATAGGTAATACAATAATATCTTTTAGGGCATTAGTTTTGGATATTAAAGCCCTATAATTTATTATTGTATCATCTTTCATACAAACTTAGTATACCTACGTACAATCAAAAATATCGAAGAAACGCACTGAAATGAGGAAACGAATCGAATTGTAAGTTAAATGGGCAGAAAATCCAACAGTCTGCGACATTGAAATTCATTTCGCCGACGACGCTATTACGGGAATTGCAGCTTTCAAGTTAACCGTTTCCGCGAGACCTCTTCCGGGACTGGAAATCTATTTCAGTAACGAGCTTTTGACGTTTTGAGATTCGTGTCTGATTCCTGAGTTAGTGCTTAATAGCTTTTAATTCGAATAAAATAAAAGTAAACTGTTTTAAGCGGAGTAAAGTTTTACGCGAAAGATGAAACATGTATTTGTCTGTTTTTACTTTAAAACTATTACGATAATAGTAAAAATATAAATAAAACAAAGTAAGCGACAACCATTCAGATACCCTTGTATATGGATATTACTATACCTTCACTCTAGTATTTTTAAAACGTAAGTTTTCGTATTTGTTTATAAATCTGTTCGTTATGCGAACGTCAAACTACAGTAAAATTTAGCGCAAGTTTAAATTATCGCATGCAAAAACATCTAAAGTGCTTTAGAAATAGCTTTATTTCGCGGCTAAACTGCTCTATCGTTACATTTAATCAAGATTACCTTTCTCACTTACCTACTTTATGGCTAATATTCGCCACATTAATTATACCAATATAAACCCTAGATCATATCTATGGTTTCGATTTGCTTAAAAATGTGACCATGGTATGGAGTCGTCGCTTACACTAACCCTTGCAAGTGCTCTCTTAAAAATTCTCAACAACTCGTTTTTGTTGAACTTTAATTAATTACAATTTTATGTAATTTAAAATGAGAACATTAAGTAAGATCAAATTTCATAACCGCTTTCTGTGTATTAAAAACGGGAAGGGCTTCATATTCACACGAAAATTTTAATACCCTTTATGTACACTACAGAAATGATATACATAAAGGATATTAAAATTCGTATGTAAAAATGTATCCATCCCTAAGGCTACTAAATTAGGCGCGTTCATATCGTGAAGAAATTCTATCTGACCAGATAAGAAAAGTTCTTTTCGATTCCGTATACAAAGTATTAGAGGTAACAAAAAAAATATTTTTTATAAGATTTTTTGCTTTGGGTGAATCCATACACATAAACATAATGACGAACAGAAGACAGAAAGGACAAGGGGCCGGAAACCGAAACTAGACAAGTTGTATTAGACACATGCGCTATTTATCTGTCATTGCATGAAGAGGGTCATATACAAGGTGAACGGCATAACAAACTTCACTTTGGACAATTCGTTCAGTCCTTAAATAAATAGTGTATCGTATGTAGTAACTTATTTCTGACTTGTTTGTACTCACCTAAGTGAAATATTGAAACATTGGTTTTCCCAGAGTTTGTGTCGTCTTTTTTGTAACTTGATGTTTAATGAGCTATGTTTAAAGTTAAACAGATTTATTAATGTGTATTAAGTCCAGTAAACATATGTACTTACGTGTAAATAAATAGCAGCTTGATGATGTGCCAAGTGAGCTCGCTCGTTTCCGACCACGTCGCCATACATTGTTGCAGGTAGGTGAGTTCGAAACGCAGTGGCACCATCTGTACCACAGTGAGAACGACCAACTCTGGGCAGTCTGGAATCAACACGAAGTATTACGAACAGGCACGGATATAGAAAAACTCGAACAAAATGTACTAAAATACCTAGACATTAATAATCCTGTGGTTAAAACATCCGCCAGTGACTATGTGAATTCTAGTCATAGCCCATATCGTTCCAGTTCGTATTAGAATGCTATATTTATGGTTACTCGCTCTAATGGTGAAATAAAACATCACAAGGCTCTCTCATTGCTACTCGAGAACCTTTCTTCCACACCTTTTATCAGTGCTATGATCCATGCGGTCTACCTAATGCCACATACTTGCTGTTTCCACAAGCTATGTCGGTTATTCTGGTCCTACCGCGGATTTCCTCATTTCAAAGTTTACATCGCTGAAAATTCTTGAACATGACTTTTTAAGTAGCACGTTGAATGTTTTTCATTCTGTTTAAAGACCGACAGTAAAGGACCGGTCATCGTTCACCGACGGTGACGACCAGGCATTCATATGTCATCGACGTCGTAGAATGGAACAACCTCCAAGTAGATGGACTGACAACCCGCTGTAGTTCTCGGGCCACTGTTGGTTACATGGTTACAAGTGGCCCAGGACAGTACCTCGTAGGAATCTAAAGGCAGTCTATGTCCATCAATGGACGTCGAATGGCTGAAGCGAAGCAAACCTACATGACATTTAAAGTTTACTGCAGCATCTTTGACGACAAATGAAGTTAGGTCATTGTGGTGACTACTTCTTGTTATAGAAAACTCGTGACATATGATGGCATATGGTACGGATTCGTATTACGTACAAAAATTAAACAACTGGTAAGACCCGTTTAGAATAATATCAAAGTAACTTTTACAAAATATCTAATACTGCAATTGCAACTGTCAATGAGAGAATTATTAAATCAATTTGAAAAATAAATAAACTTTATTTTGTCTACTAGTTTCGCTAATAAGTCACAAAAGTATATAATTAATATACGAGGTACTCTCGCTCGCAGTTTCAAAACTATAATTAAGACCGAGTATTGTACTTCTTGTCAATTAACGGGTCCTCATACGCTGAACGAAAAACAATGCCTTTGTTTTTCTTATGCAATCGAGAGAACACAAACTTGAAAACTTATTTCTCGACGTACATAGTTTATAAAAACAAGGTTCATATTTTAGAATTAATAATCTCAACGAGGGTCAAATTTTTCCAAATAAGTGTCAAAATGTAAAAATTTTAATTGTTTATATAACAATCGTTAGGTCTCAAAAACTTTCTAGAATTTAAAAATATAAGCGAGACGCATGGTTTTATAATAAAAATTTCGTATCTAATATTCCAAGAACCTCTGATCTGTTTTGCGCGATTCTTTTAGAATGAATATACTTTATCTGATCAAGTGGTAATCTCGGGTATCAACAGTACTAATTTTATTGCATCATGTATCATGTCCATTGTTGTCAAAGAATACTTTGAAGTTGGACTTAATACGTTTAAAGGTCATCAAACAAAAGTATTTTTTCACTAAAATATTTTTTTAATAAATTTTAAAATTTGATTTATGAAGTTGATTGATGCAATTAAATCACTCACAGGTTAATTATTATTACATAAGAGGTTTTTTTTTATATAATTTCTAAGTGATGAGAAGATCGATTTCTCTACCTTTGACATAGTCATATTTATCACTTACTCTTCTTTGAAACCTACAAATATGTGATTACGAGTTTCTTGAACTCAAGAATAGTGTAAAATTTTAGAATCGGCCTGCAGTAAGCGCTAAAGCTTCAAATAATAAAAATGAATGTATCTACGTAAGACCCGAGTCACCTTCTATGACCCGCACGTCAATAAGCCGGCATCTCGCTGGTCTATCGCACGATACTATCTGTTTTCGCTCCTGACCTCTGCCCGCCCTCCGTGGAGATCGCGTTACGGCGTTGCCGAGACGAGAGCGAAACGACTTAATGCACTGCGAAATTCGCATTCCCATCGCGAGAGCGACGAGGCGGGACCCGAAATATTAATATCGGAGCAACAAACTCGTTATCTGTTTATTTGCTCCAGACGAGTTTAGTACACTGCGATAACGGTTCAAATTAATTTTCTTATTTGCATGAAAATGGCGGAACTCGATACCGAACGAGACTAGCGGCGGCCGAGGCTTTGCCCGTGTCGGAATAATGTTCACTAATTTATTTCGCAGCTCCACTCCTATGATATTTGTAACATCTCAAAATTTTCGTCGATGTTTATTAATCCAAATTTTCTTTTTAATTTGTAAATTCTTTAAACCTCTTAACGAGACGTAGTAATGTAATTAAAATAGTCTCATTGCTTATTTTACATTTATAATTTGATTCGAAAAATAATACTCAGAATAGCATGGGCAAATTTTTCAACGTCGTTCAATCCTGGCTTGTTATCTGATAATTACCCTAACGCTTGTAATATCAGTTTTTCAAATGTTAAAGTTTGTGAATATTTTTGTCATAAAAAGAGAACGAAAGGGAAAAGTGACAAAACCAAATTGAGAATAGCATTAAAATCGGGATTGATAATAGAATCAGATTCAGGTTTAAGATGAAGGTTTTAATAAAGCGCTTAACCTCGCTAAAGATTCTGTATACGTAAAGCTGCAAGCAAAAGCTAGTTAATAATGAGCTGTGAAAACGTCCATTATCCCACTCCTCCTTCTATCACCCCACTACACTATATCTTCCAATTTATCCTCTGCTATAGTGACTGCTATGCTTGTTTGCCTCATGAAAATATTGAAAAAAAAATGGGCGAAGAAATCGCTTGAGTTTGATAATTACGTCGTCGATGATCAACCGATTAGTCCCTCGTCGTTGGTGCACCCTCAATCCCGGTGAAGGGTTGACGGTAAGCGTCAACTATCACACTACAGAGACAGTTCCTTCATCTTTCTGCAGTTATAAGCATTAGGTTGTCACATCCAATGGTACTAGTTCACTATGGACAGGGCGAAGTTAGTCGTTTAACTAACGTGTCAGTTATTGTTCCTCGACCACACACCCCAAGTCTAAAACCGACTATTTAAAAAAATAAAATAAAAATCTTTATTTTTGCTAACGATTTTATTGCGTAATTGAAAAATGTACGACGAAAAGAATCTTCAAACATTCTTAGAACTTTTTAAGGAAACCTCCAGATTCTCCAGATTAACTTACACAAAACAAATAGATATTGAATGCTTAATTTATGGCTTATTTGATTTCGATTAATAAAATGTGTAGAGCTCTTTTAATGGAAATAAAACAGGGTAAAATACAAATAGCGGTGTTGCATTGTAGAAGTTCTTTTTCGATCCTTTCGGGTACGAACTATTAAAACCTGAATCGAGTTCGTTCCCTTATCTGCACAGAAAGTATACAAGCAAAAAAAAAAAATTAGTCTCTTGAACTCTAACGCCAAATATATTCTAGTAAGACGTTTTCTAGGAATATTAACCTGTGAAAATTTGGATAACACTGAAATGTTTGAACAAACTGTAATCATTTTTCGCTCAGAGGCAGAATGTGTCATATGAAATATAAAATAAAAACGAGAGCGGAACCGGAGAGGAATCAAGCAAAAGCCCTCGGCAAGAATCGAGAGTAGGATCAGGATCCGAATCCAAAAGGAGAGCGATTGATAATAGAGTTAAATTTTTATTCATCCATGCGGACGAAGCCGCGAACTAATTTGTAACATGAAATACAAGACAATGATCATCGCTAAACTTCTATTTAAGTCAGTCCAGTAAAAGTGTTAGTGATTTTCAGACTTCAATTATTTTTAAAATCATTTGAAACAGTTGTCTTAATATTATGAAACAAAGTAAATAATTTCAGAGGAATATTAACAAATTGACTTAATAACATTCAATTTTCGACGTGCGTATTTTGATGCATGTAGCTTTTCACTTGTTTTCCATTGTGGATAATAAGTCCGTTAGGCAAGATGTTTTACTAAATATAAATTTGATGAATGCAAACATAGCCTTTTGTTGACTAACAACCCTTTGTAAAGATGCAAATAGAGGCTCATGTTTTATTAAACTTTTCGTTGTAAAGCGATTTCGCGAAGAACTTCAAAGTTTACTCGTGAAAGCACCGAGACTTGGCTTGTTATTTCTGATATATTGCGTAAATTGCTGAACAGACCTATTTATATACCAATGTCTAAAATAGGTTTTTCAGAAGACGTGACATTAAATTACATAAATTAATAATACACGGGTACTTATTCAAAAACCGTATTATTATAATTGTAATCATTAGACGAAAATGTTAATAATTAGTACCGAGTATGGAACTAATACATAGGGTCCACTAAAAATTTCTGGAATTAATAAGAAAAATTATTATGAATGGTAAAAAAATTATTTGTTTCTCAAAACATTCGTTGGCATAAATGCATTTTTTCATACGAAAAACTATTTCGAAAACTTTTATGCCACTCCTCTCTGGTAACCTCGGAAACATGTTTTTCATGCTTTCCGGCTGCCTTTTGTGGTAATGAAAATCGTTGACCGCGAAATTAGTTCTTAATTTTTGCGAATAAAAAAAAGTCACAAGGTGCCAGGTCGTGATTGTATGCAGGCTTTCTCATAAATTCTACGTTTTTCTCCTTCAAAAATTCATTGGTCTTGAAACTGATTCTAAAGTCTACAAAAAAAATACTAAAAATATGTTTCAAATCCATAAAAACATAGTGTAAGTCGTTCCTGTTGGAAATAATAATGAACAAAAAAAAGTCTTTTGTTTCTGACGTTTTTAATTCAGTGATTTAGTTTTATTTTATTATTTTATTCAAAATGATTATTACGTTCCATGACACGAATCAGGTTATTATTGTTTATATATTTATTTTGTATCTTTTAATTATGTTACGTGTATATGTGTCTTTACATGAATGTAATAACAAATGGCGATGTTCGCGCTTTGCGTTAGCATTTCTAAGAAAAAAAACGAGAAAGCGGCATTTGCCCTTACAAAAATAATTGAAAGGAAAACAATAGAGCCGGGCGATGTATTATGCACCGACACAGAGTCGTTTGAGAGAAGCCAATCGATTTTGAATCAAGGAAGATGAGGTCAGGCTTTGGAAATAGGGTTGCTCGCTCAAACCGCACCCCGGTGGATCGCCATGAATGCAGATTTCGACGCATTCGCGGGTTAATCAAGATTTTGAGAGTTTTTACCTAGTTGCGTCAACATGAGTACCGGTTACAGTGAAGCGGCATTTAGCAACCCAGTGAAGAAGCCATGGACCATGGCTAACAGGACAGCAACTACTATTAATATTCATTGTCATATTCTCTTTCATATCTGCAGTTTCCTAAAAAATAGTTGTGTTTCAGGCTAGCAGTTCATTCGTCTGAATGAGCACTGGCTTCTGGGAGCTGCCCCTAATTTTGGAATAAAATGTATTAACTGAAATACTAAATTTGCCTTTCGCATTTGATCTATCTCGGTGGTGTCATATTTGAAAGTACTGGAAGTCTGATAGGCGTCAGAACGGTTCGTAAAGAATTACATCGGTACTTAACGGGGCTCTATCTGCAAGGAGATCAGGTCAAACTCCTGACTTCATTGCAAATTGAACTCTTACCCTGAGAGGTGGTTCTGGCACACACCAATCAAGTCACATAATAAATAATTTGCTGAAATAAGTACAGTTTAAATATAGGAAATTTGACACATCACGATAATGATAATAATACTTTTAAATTCTTAACTATTACTGATTTTACTGCTTAAGTTTAATTTGATAGCATATTATTATATTTTATTGTATATTATGTAAAATATTTTATTTTCTATTGTTTTATAATTTTAAGGTATAATTTATTCCAACTTTATTTATTTAAAGGAATTTATAAAATTTAGCCTTTCAATACGATGTATTAGAACGCTCTAATGCACGTACAAAATTTAATTGCAAATTTGATTGATTTTATTGAGTTTATTATTTCACTGCATATTATTTGTCTCACTTGAGACTTGAGTAAATTCCTACCGATACTTTAACGATATAATATTTGTTTTGACTATAATATAGATAGTCTTATACTGAGCTTCGACGTTACTAGCCTTTGTGCTAAAAACAATTATCCTGAGATTTCAAAGGTTGAGAAGTTTTTAGTACATCATTATTTTATGCAGATATTTTTAATGTGACTGAAATTGTAGAAAACTCAGATAATTAAATAGTTTTCTATCTTCATAATTGACATAAAGCAAACGCATGTAAAATTTATTGTTTATATCTTACTAATATATGTTTTAGTAAGGCTCCACTGTGCCAAATAACACAATCATCTCAACCGTGGAAAAATGTGCCGCCTGAACCTCAAACAAAACGTAGTACCAGACTTCGTTCACGCTAATACCTAACGGTAAACTGATGCTTGTACAATATACAGAACGAATGGGAAAACATCTCGACGCTGTAAGCGCGAGAAGAGAGCAAACAGCGCTATTTTTCTTAGAATGTGAAAATCACGCGACATGAAACATAGGCCCGTGTAGTTTCGCGACAATCCGATAAAACCTATGTTCATATCGTAAATCCCAGGAGAGTTGAGCTTCCGTTCCCGATTCAAGGCCAGACTGTTTAATGCTACATCATTTTACTAAACTTATTAACTAGACAATCAAGCGTGCTAAAACACACATGTACGAGTTTAATCAAATAATAGATATAAATATAGGCCAAATAAGATTCCGTTTCAGTCTGTTTGGCTGTGTTAGGACTGGATTGTCATACTGCAAGATGATATGACGTTTACGGTTATTTTTACGGAGTAAGTCAATAACCTCTGGCGAAGAAATGGTCGTGTATCATTTATTAATTAATTATTATTAACTATTAACGGTACGACAATTCTTCAAAGCAACAATAGCCACGTGTCCAGCCAGATTTATAAAAAAAAGCAATCAGCTGCTTAGAGGCACTTTGGAAAGTTTGAGCTCATCTCAATAGACCCATACGGTCGCTTGCTGCCTTATTGTGGAGACGTAGTAATAGCTCACTATGTTTCGTCACCTGTTATTGTCTCACACCAAATTTGATAACCTTTCCTTGAATCTGGTAGGCATATCATTGTACCAAGGGACGCGGTCCGTTTTTTGAACCTCAGTCAATTTTTGTGGGATCCATCGCTATTTCATATCCAAATGTTTGTATGTATAGGATTGATTGTATTTGACTCATGCATGCATACGCATCTAGGCATTAGGCATGTAAGGATGCCTAAACTTAATTAGACATTCCTGTCTCTTTTGATCACATAGAGAACAGTATCGATGTTTTTGTTGTTCACATCGGTGGATGGGCGACCATCATGAAATTCGTTACTGAGATTGACACCACCGCGCTTGAATTGTGCAAATTAGTCATAAATAGTCGTGTTACATGATGATTCATTGCCAAAATCAGTTCGAAGCCGAGCAAAACTGTGCTAAGCTTCCAAATTACACTAAAAACCGTAGAAAATCATACTACAAAAACTTACACGACTTAAATCCGTAGTGATGAAGACACGCAATTCTTAAACTTACACCACCAAAATGCAAAAACAATTGACATTGAGATGGATCAAACTGTATTCTACAACCAAAGAGTTCCATTTTAAAAAGCAGTAATTACCTTTTATGTATTGTTCATATACCAGTAAGTGGCCAGTTCCAGAAACAAATAGTGTGCCCCACGTATAGTAGTTCTTTTTATTTATAACGTCTGCTAAATTACAATTCGTTGTTTTTCAAAAAAATCAATTTCAATATTTATCTATAGTATTATTTTAGAAGGTAAAGTTTGTATTTTTTTAAATATAAACTAAGTTTACAATTGCTCGAACTAGTGATCCGATTTCAAAAAAATTCCAATTAATAGAACACCACATCATTTTTAAGTGCTATAGAAAAAAATTGTAATTCTAATAAACACCTGTTTTCAGTAAGAAATCCCAATGACAGTAATTGAAGTCTGAAAAAAGCTAACGGTCTGGTTGATTTATCGGCATACGCTGATTAAGAGGTTTGAAATAAAGGAATGAAAGATACAGCAAAAATGAACCTTTACTGGCTTTATAAAAAAGTCCGCAATATTATTTACCTAAGTTTAATACTTCAACCACAGAGATGGTTTTTATGTTAAAACTGAAAGATATTGTATGAGATGAAATTCGGATATGGTTTTAAGTAAGCTGTACGAATTCTTATAAAATCAAATAGACTCAGTGGTAAAGAACATCGGTTTCGTACGAGAAGGTACAGGAGGTGCGATATTGACCGCGATCGAATTAACCGATGAGTTTTTAGGTAAATCTAACATAAGCCACTCGTCCCGTGCCTTGAAGAACCAGTTAAGCCATCTCTAGATCTGAAATAGAACGATTACGGGGGGCACGCCTCAACAGCGGCGTACATAAGGCCTGACAGAGCAATCATTGTGGAAGTTTCATGGATAAAAAGTTTGCTTTTTACAGAGGCATGCAGGCACTCACTAAGTAAACATTTGTTGGAAATTTACTTTTTATGGTAGTGCCGTAGAAGGGAGGTAAATTTCGTCTGAAACTTTTTATGGAGTGAGGTACGTATAGAAAATTAACTTACTAAAAATGGTAAGTTTTTCGCAGTTAAGGCGGTGGTTGAATTGTGTTATAGTTGTATAAAAATGAGAGTGTATAAGATTGCAATCGAGAGTGAGACAAGTTAGCACGTATACCAGGACCGGGATCGCAGTCGAGAACATAATGACGACCTGAACCATTATTAAATAAGTAATCGGTCGATGCATTAGACTAATGAATTCATTATACGTCCACTCGGGCGGAGACGCGGGCGGAAGCTAGTGTTTTTTTAAAAATGAGAAATCGAATATTATTTGAACAATTAATAAGTGAAAAAACTCGGCTTGTAAGAATAAATATTTTTCGATAAAATATATACACAATCCGGCATATTTATGGATGTGCAGATGACATTTTTTTCTTTATCGTTTAAATTATAAGCTATAAACAGCTTTTCGTGCCTTGTAAAAATGTTATCGGGATCTTTAAAAAACCGCTGCTGTATTCCTTAATGAGAAACGCACGCGCACCGTGACCGAGTCCGCATCTTGAGGATTTATCGCTTATCCAAGAACCGTAAACGGATTTTGATGGGCGAAGTAAAGCTTACTTCCATCACAGTTTTCAAAAATCAAGATTCTTAAAGTCTTAAGTTTATGATTTATAGCTCATTAATTCTAAATTTTCAGAGTTAAAGCAAACTTTATTAAACAATATTGTCAGCTGACCTACTTTCTGATAGCAGCTTCCGAAGTAAGGGAAGAAATTTCCTTTGTTTAATGAAATATATTTGGCGAGTTTTCTACCTTAAAAGTTGATCACTAAAACATAATACGATGTTTTCGAGTTATTTATTATTGCTACCGGACAATATCCTTAATAAATTATTAAGAAGAATAATAGACCAGTTTTCATATAACCCTCATTGAGTCAATTGCGAATTGGTATCGTACAATTGATGTTTCGTTGTTAAGTTTTTTCGTCGCGCTGTAAAAGTAGACACTACCACATACTTTTTATTTCCGTTTTAAAAATTTGGACCTTACGCACCCCAAGCTGGTCTAATGTAGGTTGGAGACTAATAACGAATGTCGTCACTAATGCAATGGCAACTCCCCGTGTCAAAGCCTTACTGTGACCTCTCACGTGCTGAGAACTTATATTAAAAAGTCATTCTTGAATTCGTCGGAGGTTAGAATTAAAACCCGAGAGCCTCCGATACCGATACCAGCCAATATCATTAGCCGGTTATAAGTTTTCTTGTAAAGAGCCAGTTCTGGTTTTAGCACCAAATCATAAGCATAACAGTATTTATGCTTTGTTCGAACAAAACACGTATACAATGTTTATCAATGTGTAAAAGGTCAGCAGCTTTTAAAAACGTCTTATTTAATATTACAACCTAAACGATAGTACATTCGTTTATACTCACTTTTAGAGTTCCGTATTGAAAAGATGTCAACGGAACACTATAACTGCAGTCCGTCTGTCTGTTCGTCCGTCTGTCCGTGCGTCTGTCTATCAGCAGGCTGTATCGCATGAACCGTAAAAGGTAGACAATACAAGTTTTCATAGAACATGTATTTTTATTGCTTTTAATAAAAAATACTAAAAATAAAATGAAATTGAAAATTAAAGGGGGGGCCCTCATACAACAAACGTGTATTTTAACCTTTTTTGCTCGATTTTAATGATGAAGCGTGTATTTCTATAGTCACTATAAAAACAATTAACAGAAAATAAAGTTAAAAATTAAAAGCGGTCCGTATATAACAAATCTTTGTTTAATATTGCACGGCGGTACGGACTTTGTATTTGGCCGTTTTTTTTTTAATTCCATTTGTGAACTCACCAAGAGTTTGACGATTTCAAAGCGCGCACGCTATCAATTTACCGTCTACTTCAGATAAGGCTCATCTCCAACCTCCGGTACATTATTAGCATAAAAAGATCCATTTACCCAAGACGGCTCCGCGTTCGCCTCCGGGCGAACTAGAGTTTTTCATGCCATTTAATTTTTGGCTTATTTTAAGATATCCTTCTAACTCGTTGGTTTTTATGCTACGATGGTTTTTATGAGCCTGAATCCGGGAACGCCTTTGGGACAATGCAGAAAATTAATAAAAGGGGATATTCGAGATTTTTTTATGTCGCTCGTGAGCCGTATTGGTAATGATCGAAATATTCCCCTCGCTTCTCGAAGTCATGCGCCGCAAGGGCTCGAACTCGTCCCTGCGTCGTTCCTTCATCAGACCGCCCGTCTGTGCGCCTTTCACCAAACCCTACTTTCTGCGCTACAAGTGAATATTATGATTTGATATATACATGCCATCATTTGCATAAACTTGTAAAGATCGTTGTAAATCTGAATGTGCAATTCAGATTTACAAGAATTACTTCATTGTAATTGTAATTGGACTGTCTTTCTCGCAATGCTTAGTCTTTGTCGCTTGCATTAATTAATAGCGTCATAAATCTTGCATCTGTTCTTCTTTCGCTTTATTCTTTTGAATAGATTTTTCTTTTCATAGAAAAATCATTGCGAGCGTTTAAAAAAAACAGCGTTAGTCATATAATCCAGTTTGTATACTAAATAGACGGTGTTATAATACCATAACAATATCTTTTGCACACATTCACAGCACCACCTAAAATTTCACACTAAGCATCGAGACTTATACTATGGGTATTAAGACAATCGATGCGATACATATAAACTTTTCTTTGCAAATATGTAAACATAGATTCATAGAATGATGCTCAAGACGAACATTAACATTTTAATCAAATTAATTTTTGTCTTGTATAGGTATTGAAAACGCACGTCCGCGGCGCATCAAGTACGATAAGTTCCTACTGTGCCAGTCAGGCAGATGTACTTATTTAATACTTTCTAATGTTTCTTATTACATTCTCTTTCACTTGATGTCTCAATTTATAATTTAATTTTTGTATATTCTATATGATCACATTTTGGTTAATATCTAGAACTACATTCGTACGATTACAATTTAAACTGTTCGATATTTCGATGGTCACAAATTTCTAATAAAAATACATACAAGAAATGAATATACAGACAAACAGATTAAAAGATGCGATATAAAACGAATTACGTCGAAGATGACGCTGGCTAATATTTTTACTCAGGGTGAAATGTCATACATAGGCTTTAATGCATTCAATCTATTTAACCCAATGTTGTCTTGTGTACAATAATATAGAAATCATGTTGCTGTGTATTTTGCATACAAACTCGAATGCCACTGAGTCTATTTAGCTCTTGGATTTTGGGCTCAATGGTTTTATAAATTTTTAATAGATGGTGTGATGAGCTCTTTTATAAAAAAAATGGATAATTGAAATTTCACATAACTGTCTCGCAAAACTGTTTAAGTGCGTAATTATTATTGAGTGCGATTCGTTTATTTGCTAAAAATTGTAAGTCATTGATAAAAGCTGAGCAAGTAATTTGTGCAATTGTACAGATTTTAATGGTTCTATGTACAAAAATAATTACAGTTGGCAAGAATTATCCACTAAACATTTGTTAACGTAATATCAAGATAAAGAAATAGAAACCTATCGTTGTTTTGTTTTATTTTTTTACTTAATATTACGTAAATATCCTTCAAACTTCATAAGAAAGAAGAATGTCAAAATCACAATTTGACATTGTGATAATGAACAAGTGATAATTAAGAGGTCCTTATGAATTTTTTTTTGACTTATTTTACAAAGTGTAATCTACTAAAGATGCTAACTGATTTTACATAACTACTAATATATCAAAATAATGTCCTAAAAGGCAAAAATAACACTTCGATGCTTACTGAATAGCAATGAAAACACCCATATGATGAGTATGGCGGTCTTGGCGCGGCCGGTGGTGGACTTGAACTTGAGCGGGAAGCAGATGGCGTACCAGCGGTCCACCGAGATGAAGGTCAGCGTCAGCACCGACACCGTCACCGACACCGACTGCATGAAGGATCAACCCACATTACGAATAAGCTGAGACAGGTTGAGGAACAATCGAGTGCTAGTCACGTCTGTATCTGTAATGCTCGATATGATGATTTTTATTTTTAATAAAACATAATTTGTTGCAGACGTAACTCATCCGAAATACTACTATTGATAATTTTTCTAAACATTTATCATAAAATTAAAAAAAAATATTTTACTCTGTAACTTGTACTTGAAAAGTTAACCTCTCACATATTTTTATCTATTGAAAGTATTCGTTACAAACGTGTGCCTTTCTGTGATAATTAGAATAATTTTACAATATATAAAAAAATATAAAATGGGTATGATAGAAAATAAAATATTTCTTTATACCAATATATTAGGTAATTGATGAAAAGGGCATTTATCGGGAGAAAATCTTTGTAAAAAACCGCTTTGAAACTTTCAAGATATTTGTTTACAACAATACAAAACGCAAATAATATAATAACGGAATTAAGCACATGCTAAAATTTATGTACTTCACATTTCCAATTTAATGTACATTTTTTAAACCATAAAACATGATAGAATAAATACACCTTGAGAAGTATTATAAATATTATATTAACAACTGAAAACAAACGTTACTCACCTGAAAATAAAGCAGAATTTTGCACAAAGAGTTCCCAAGGAACCAAGTCTCAGTAACATCCCACAGTACAGTCGGAGGCAAGCAGAATAATATCACCATGAAATCAGCTGCGGCCAAATTCACTATAAAGTAATTCGTAACAGTCCTCATGGAGTGGTTTCTATAAACCGCTATGCAGACTAAAGCATTACCTATCAAACCTATAACAAACACTATACTGTGAGTGCCTATGAGCACCCACTCGTAGGGCTGCGGGTAGATGTAATTATTAAGCATAGACACGTATTCATCTCTTGTCATATTACAGAATTCTATAGCTCCAACGCAATCTGTATCATTAGTCGGCACGTTTTCTTCTTTATCAGTATTCTCTTCTTTGTTTTTGTCAAAATCTTCCGTTAAATAATCGTCTTCTTCGTCTACGGTCCTCTTTATAAGCGTATGCTTGTAATCACCATTTTGAATTAGGGTCTCATCATAATTTTTTACCGCATTACTTGCAAACACATTATCATTATCACTTATATAATTATTTACATTATCATTCGACCCGAACAAAACCTTTGCGTTGCCATTTTCTGCTGAATTCAACACTGTGGCGCAATAGCGTATTTTGGAAATTAAAAATATGATAAACAGCCATTGGCGTCTTATGAAACTTCGCATGGTTTCAGATGTCCCTTGCGATAGGCAAGGCCAGAGGTATATTAAAAAACTTTCAAACTTGATTTAACCGCCATCTGTAACAATAAAACATATTGTAAATTATTTATTGTCCACGCATTTGTTTGTTAGTGTGAGATCAGTGGCTAAAGAAGTTGCTTTCGTATTAGAAGGTTCGATCCTCACTACGGGCGAATTGACGAATGACTTTGTAATTTAAGTCAAATAAAATCATTTGCTTCGTGCCTCTGCAATCACACTGAGCTGTCTGTCCATGCTCTCATTGCATTGTTGACAACAGTTGTTAGCAGTCTCCAACCTGTACGAGTATGTTTAAGTTATTTTGTATTTTTAGTTATATTCAGTAGGTTGGGAGCTGCTAAATATAAATATGATGAGCTGAGAAATAAATAAAAATGAAAAATAAATTAAAAATGCTCGTTATTTCTATACGCAATTTAATTAATATGTTTTTTTTTTTTTAATACTTAATTCTTTATTTTTAAAGAAACATAATTTTGTAACTAATTCGAGTAATTTTAGGGTCCTGTACACTAGATGATTTTTTCGTGGAGTATACGTAAATGATAAACCAAAAATTTGTATTATCACTTTCGTGTTCGTCTATTATACTAGACAGATAAGCAAATTGGGTTTCAGTACGTTCACAGAACTAGATGAACCTAAATACCAATAAACGTATATTAAAAGTTGATTTTGGGGAACAAATTAGAATTTTAAACAACTTTGGTTAAATTCATTATGTGATATATCAAATTAAGGTGCTGGTTATAAGAAATATTAATATGCAAGTTTAAAGTGCTTACTTTAAATGAAATTAAAAAAGCAATAGCTGTTTTATTACCTTTATCTTCAATTATACTGACGCTAAAATAAAAAAGAAAATAAACTCTTTAAGTTATAGAAAACTTAACCGAAAAAGCTTTAAATTTATTGAGGAAACGCAAAATAGTCATAAAGGGAATATATGTATAAAATGTATTGTTTAAATTCACCGTGGTCTAATGCGATAATTTGCAGTCGACAAGCTTGTCCACGGAATTCAATTGGCCGGTTTTTAATCAAAGACCCCAACTATTATTATTTACGATAGGCCTTTCAGTAACTGTCTCCAAGTTCGCTATCAATCGATCCGCCCTTATCACATTGAAACGGGAGCTGTGGGCTGTCGGTCGAAGTTTATCAAAACGCCGCCGCCGCGTCTTAGCGCGGGCGCCCAGCGCTGCCTTGTAGCTCTCCGACAGGAGGATTGCCTACAAACTTCTCCGTGAAATACGGTAATCCCTGTGTAAACTGTGTCACAGATTCGGCAATGTTTAATTAAACACGGTAATTCCGACTGTATTATTAACAAAAGATAAACAATCGAAGCGCTACATTTTTGAAAATATATAGGTACATTCTAAACAGATATATCTATTGAGAATAAAAATATATGTATTTCTAGGATTTTTGTTGTGATAATGGAAATTGAAAAGAATATATTTTATGATTAATATAGTACCTTGCCGTTAATGTATACTAAAAAGTCTTTTACCTGTTCAAAATTTTTATCTTTTACATTCTCTAAACAAAGTAAATTATTATTTTATTCATTTATTTTTTTAAATTGAAAAATGAATATTTAATTATTTACTGTAGTAGAGTCGTACTGTGACCAACTTGGCCGCGGCATAAACATGAGCCGGCTCGATAGGTACGAACCACACTCACAGAGTACGAACGTGAACAGTATCCGCTGCTGCTTTTCATCCAGTGAATAAGAGTTCCGGTGCCAAATTCCCCCATCCCCCCCTTAAATATCATCTCCGAATCTTCTCTCCATTAGATATCCTATTTCCTGCCAAAAGGCCGGCAACGTACTGTTGACTCCTATGGAAGGATTGCGAGTGTCCATGAGCGGCGATGACTATATACTCTCTGATGGATAGCCTGCTCGTTTGCCACTGGAATATGCCATAAAAGATAACAAATGTCCATTATCTATAACATATTATCAAAAATAGTAACCGAGGTATTTTTAGGACTTTTAAAACGTAATCTGTCATTTTCTAGAAATATGCATCTCAAAGGGAAAATTTAGAAACATGAAAAGTTTTTATAACGATATCGATTTTACCTAAAGACAAAGTATACGAATATAGGTATAATTTGGTAGAACCACTATCATCAACGCCCAAAGGTCGATTATAAATATAGTCGATCTTTTTAAATGTTTTGATCAACTTGTACGTGTGCAGTACAAGGCCGAGTGTTTAAAAGCGACGTCTTCGAAACAGAAGATACAGGGTTCAATTCTCACCATTGTAGAATAGACCAATGAGTTTTCAATGTGAATCTAAACTAATACCGCTCAGTCGGCGCCTCGAAGTAAACGTAAGTATTTTTGTCCAGGAGGTTGTCAACGCGTCGGGAACAGCGCGAAAGCCTATAGATGTAATCCCTAGAATCCTAAAGAAGTTTTGGTGACTCAGAAGTGGACCGATTGAAGTGAATATGATACAGCAAGCTTTATGTAGAATTTATTGAGATATTGTAATATAGGGATCATTTATCTTTCATTTGAGTTTTATTTACATTAGTTTTTCAAATTTAACCAAATTATAAGTGTCTCCTGTGTACAACAAGATTTATGACGTCAATAACATATTTTCCAGAACTGCACACATACGAAGTTATCAGTGCTGTTATCCGACATACGGCTGTCCAATTTAGAAGCAACAATAGCAGCATTTTCCGCAAGCAGTAGCAATATGCCTAACCATAGTATATTCGGGCGTAGATCAGAGATTTCGGATGAATCACTTCTTTATTATAACGATCTGACATTCATGGTTCAGTTTATTAACCCGCGCAAATATTGTTAACGCTAGCATTCTTCATAAGTAATGTGGATTCTTCTCATTTTTATCTTAAGATGCTGCAACTATTATATATATAGCTCAAGAGTTGATTATGCTTAAATGGGCTAATCGCAGTAACAAACATTAAAAATCAAATATTATTTTCGCATTCGACAACCCGTTTATTGCAAAGGTTCATTGGCTGTGTAGTCTTTTTCCAGGTTCCATAACTGTAAAGAGAAGAGAATTTCTTATACGATCAGTTCGTTGTCTGTCTGTCGGTAAATTAAAATTAACATGAAATATTTATGTATCCGGCCCTTGAAACAGTAAAGAAAACAAGTTTCTATAGTCAACGCACTCGAAAAATACAGCCAAAATATGACCGACTTATATTTTGAAACTCGCAACTAAATTAAGACCTATAGAGTACTTCCCATTGACCTAAAGTCAAGAAATTTGGAAAGAAAAAACGTTCCACAGCAAAAGTAAAGAAGAAATTCTTTGAATTGAGTATTCGTAATTACATCACATGAAAAAATATTTTTTTTATGACTACAAACTTAACTTGGATTTGATGTAAACCAATGGATCGTAATGTAAACCAGTATACGGGAGAACATTTTTCAACTTTGCTCTATGAAACTAAGATTAAAAAAAAATTGCCTATTTTTAAGTAAATCTGAAAATAATTTCAGAATTTCTGGAACGAACGGCTTTTCAGTATCGATATCGAGAACATACAAAAATCATCGAGGTGAAATATATCTACATAAATATTAATTTTGTACGGAACCTTCAGAGTACGAGTCCTATTCGCTACTACTACTGCTACTCCGGTTTTTTGTGTTATTTTATGGACCGCTTATTTTTTCCACAGAATTTCAATAGATAATCAGTTAGTAAGATATATTTGATATTTAGTTAATCAACATGTATAGCAGTTAAGCGTGATTAATCGTAATTCAAACGAGTGAAAACAATAGGATTTGCATAACTCCTAGCCTCTGCTAGGAGTTATGCAAATCCTACTGCTACTACATACTACATACTACCAGCTAGAAACAAAAAAGGGTTTTTATTTGTAGCTGGTAATGAACTTAGCTAAACGTTATACACGCAAATATCAGTAACTATTTCCCTGTACTAGGATAATGAACAAGCAACAATAAAACATTTCGTCTGGACCCTCTTTAATAATACATACTATTTTGTCTAATCTAGCAAGAATACATGCTTCATTTATTACCATCACGAATTTTATAATTTTTCATTTTCATTATTTTTATTTTATTACCGTTATTTTTAAATATTTTTCTATCGTCCATTCTGACAAAACAGTGAAGACCAACTCTCTCATATTAACGATCGATACATTGACACACAACACCCTTTTCCCTTCTGGGTGGGTTAAAAAATTGACGGGTGTTACATCATAGCGATAAGTGCGAAAAAAATTGTTCCATGATGGATATCGCACATGTTTACAGAGCGCACCCCGTTATCGTAAACAGCGGCGCGCCAATTTGTACGACGTCTACGCAGCGAAACCGCTCCGACGGGTAGACGCGTCCGCTTATAGATCTGGCCGATATTGTTTATGCTGTGGCGGCTACCCGTATCTGATTCGGGCGGGAATAAATTACTTAAGGGAATCTCCGCGCGGGGTTTCGGTGGCGGGCGATAGCGTCAAAAGGGAAAGTTCGAATGACGTGAGCGATGGGCGCGAGCGACGGGCCGCGCGTGCCAAACGGAGCGCTTTCACGATTCGTGACCTTGAGGTTATCCGACGCGGCGCGACTTTCGTCTGCGAGGAGCCGGGTATCTTAAATGGCGCGTGCGCCGTCGGAGAGCGGTCGCTCGAACTTATCGTTGATTGAGAGTTAATTATGCAGCAACTGCATGCATCAATCGTATTGATATTGAATAAGAAATGTTGCTCTGTGGATTTTAAGCGACTGTTTATGGCGTAATCGAAATGTAATCGTAAACGCGATTGTTAAGGTACGTCAGTTGTTATTTTACTACTCACTTACAAACTGTAATATAAGAAAAATACGAAATATTTGAAATGACATGATCTTAAATATTAGAAAATATTAAGAGCATAAATAAAGTGACGTCGCCAGTTCATAGAAACTGTCTTAGGCACAATTCCAATAGACACCCAGTTCTTAATATATCGTAGTTATTTTCCTTTGAAGAAGGACTTATAAAATGAATCACACACATTGATGTTAAAAGCTGTACAAACTGGGACGGTATAATATCAAAATAAATTTGTGGATCAGCTTCATTTTGATAAATTTTGTGTTTAAATTTATATTTATATATATAAATAAAAAGTGAATAAAAATCGTTCTTCTTTCGTCCAATTTTTTAATCGGAATCGAATAAAAAATTGGTTTATCTGTAAAAGAATATAATACCGAAATTATAAGGCTGTTATTACACCGAGATGAAATGACAATTTGAGTGACAGCGCTTTTGAGGGAAATCATTATTGTGGTCTTTCCTCTATGAAAAATGAAAGTACCTAATAATATCCGTGGACACGAAACGACCGTTTAAGCTCCTGAGCGTGAAAAATGGGAGGACTTAGGTCGACAGGCCTTATCTCGTTATAGACAGTGGGGTTCATTTACACCAAAAAGAATAAGTAAAGACAAATTAATAAGTATTATTATCAGTAGACAGACTTTATTTATGATAAAATGTAATGTTTTTCTGAGTTCATCTCCACAATAGATGTATGGATTGTGATGAAAGTTTACGTTAAGAAATTACCACTCACATTCTTAAAAACGTCTAAGGTATTTTCTTCCAAAAGAAATACTGAGAAAATACCAAGGCAAACCGTAGCAGCAATATGTTAACGAAAACCGAGATCGTCATCGAGGCCAACATTGAAGTAGAGAGCAAGCGCGGGAACGAAATACAGGACGCGATCGGGGTCGGACACGATTACTTTTAATTCATGCCCAACGATATAGAGATAACATTTAACATTTTTAGAATTGGCCACTTAGAAACTGTTAAATAATGGAACATGTTCAAACTTAAAAAATGAAACTCTCTGACAAGCTTATTGTATATGGTATCCATCTGTCATTAGTTTTTTTTCACAAATTGGCGGCAAAAATATAATTGCTTATCTAACGTTAACATGAATTTATCGCGAGAAAATTTTCATGTAATGATTGTCTATGAATTTTGTTGCCCTTTAAACCAACAAGAAAGTCATAATAGACTTCGATTAACCTTTCATGATAAAGCTCTATATTTTGCCAATATTTATAACTGGTTGAACAAGTTCAAACATGGTCACACTAATCTGACTGACGATCTGCGTGAAGGACGTCCTTCAACGGTGATGACCGAAGACAACATCAGTGCTGTGCGGCTCATAATAGGGACTGGCAAAAGAGTGACCTACCAGCGCATTAGGACAAGCTTAGGCATCGACATGCGTCACAAAATCCTTTATAAGCCTTTAGCAGTCTGAAAGCTTTTTACTCTGTTGATATCTCATAGTTAAAGCGAAACTCAAAAACTCCGTCGTTTTAATCGTGAAGTGATAGAAAGATTTGCTGGTGGTGACTCAAATGCTGTATACGACATGGTTGCAGCTGAAAAAGCTGGACTTTCTGTTACGACAAACAACTTAGAAAATTAGTGGACTTTAGGTGTAAACGCCCTGACTCACCCGCCTTACGACCCCGACCTCGTACCATACTATTTTTATTTATTTCCTAAAATAAAAGAAAAACCTCGATGAAAGCGGTTTACGGACGTTGATAAAGCAGTCGTTCCATATGAAAAGACCGTGAAAACGACCCATAAGTTCGAGTGGTCAAAGTATTTCTTTCAGTAATTCTATCGAATGCAGCGATGTATTGATCTCAACGAACACTATTTTGAATAACAATAATAATAAAAATAACTTACTAGTATGCTAATTTTTTGATTTTCTAATGACTTTTAGTTTTACCCACGTACAGGCAGCAAACGGCGTCTGCAATCAAATTAAAATTGTGTAACAGATTTTGAAATACTCGTTGATACCTTTTTTCCTTGTGAGATTGAACGAGTTTGTGAAAAGTGTTCATGTAAGTTATATTTGTACCAAATATTTGTTAAGTAGGAAAAAATATTAATTAAACGATATTTAACTTAAAAAATTTTGGCCGCCAGAAAACCTTTTCATCATCACCAAGGATGTCAAAACAAATCGACTAGAAATCATCTTAGTCATATCTAGTAAGCATTTAGACAAATGGTGGACAGCAACAAGCACTGAAGGGACTGAATATTTGAAATTTCTATTCCTACTACTCAGAGTAGCATTTACGACATTCCCGGGATGTCGTAATAAAACCTATGTATAGTAGCTAACTGTAAACTTGTTGGCAAACAGTCTACCCTAAAGAAACTTGAGTCGAAATGATCTTCACATAATATAGACTTCTCCTGCGCATATATGTTTTAATTTACATGAAAATTTTATGTGAAATTTATCTTTCAAAGCGTGACCCTTCAACGAAAGGAAGCCTTCGTTATGCGTAATACAAGATTTTACGTGACGGCGAGGAATGCGAAGAAATTGTGTCCTCTTACTTTCTGGAAGGGATTTAGGGCAGCTGTCGTAAACTGGAGTGCCGATAAAACCTTGCTCAGGCGGCGAAATATAAAATGAACTTTTCAAACGTCACGGTATTCGGGACTTTGGGAAATGAAAGATGCCGCAGACTTGGGTACCTTGATCCACTTCCGGAATAAATTTCAGGTGTCGTTTTTATAGCCTTGCCTGATCAAACTGTGGTCGGATAGTAAAAATTATATACTTGAATGATGCTAAGAAGCAGACTTTACGTGTATTGGGACATTAGCTTGAACAACTTTTCCAATATTATGAGAATATTCAAACTCTTCTCTGCAAGAAAATTTACTTAATCTCTTATAAACGTCACTAGGTGATGCTGCATCGCTTACCCGAAAAAGAGATTTGGTTATGGTTTTAGATTCCTCTTAAATTCAAATAGACACAAAAACTATCAGGATTCTGAATTGATTACAAAACAATGAAATAAGTATTTTACACGATTTTAATTATTGGTTTTTGAGGAGCCAATAAACATACATGCAACAAACAGTTAATTTATAAAAGTCGATATGTAGGTATGTATTTATGTTTACTATGAACTCTGAAACGGCTGGACTTATTTTGATGAAATTTTTAACCTTGAAATTGACCTTGCGGGTTACCCTGTGAAGTTTGGTAGCGATCGTTAAAACAATTTTGTTTTATTATTTTTTTTTTGCGCTTTCAATGACAGTCCTGCTATCAATCCGCAATTGTTTTCATAACACCCATTATGTTGATAGGTGGGCCTTATATTTTCAATCGATTAATCTTTATATATAAAAATCCAATGATACGATTATTGTCCACGATGAACTCTAAAACATCTCAATCAATTTTCATGAAACTTGCCATTTATGTGTAAATGGGTCCAACTTGAAACATAGGGTAGTTTATATTCTGATAGGTAATGTAGTTTTCAAGTACATTTTTAACTTTTTCAGGGAACTCTTTTGTTATTTTTTTCAGATTTCTCATCTAAAAATACATAAAAACACAAATTTTAATTTACCTAGACCCTCGTCGGTACTCTATCAAGCTGTGATTTTCAATACAGTTCTTCCCATGCGATTAGTGATGAGATTGAAAAAGAAATTAAGTTTGAAACTTTAATAATTTTTTGGTTATCGTGGTCATACCCAGCGTAGATGGAACAGGCGACAGTAGAAGACATACGCTCGCGCTAAGACCTGCAATATTATAATTTAATTATAGATATATCTTAGAAACACATAATTCAATTCGGACAGCACCGATAACAATGGAACAAAGAAATTATATTTCACAAAAAACAAAGAAAGAATTTAAATTAATTTTTCAAAGGAGACTTTATCAGCAACAGCTCGCAGTCTTATATAAAAATATCACGCTTTTAAACACATCACTTTAAGTAGTAAACGCTCTTAGAACTGTACTAATTGATTCAGTTCAATTCACAAATATGTAAAATTCATAATTTAAATTAAAAATTAAAACAGTTGGATTTCTAAAACGCCCAAAAGATCTAATTGTGTCGAAAACATCTCACAACAGACGGTGAATAAGTAATGAGGAAGACGCTTCTGTGCTGAACCCTAAGAGGCTGTATTGTCGGTTACGGTCAACATTTGTCACGGACAAACTGCACTGCGAACACTCGACGTTGAAAATTAAGTGTCTACAGGCGTCACATTATTTTTGTTCAGTATAATCATACTATCTGTACTCTTACTTCGTTTTATTCTAATTATTTGTCGTGTTACAGGGACAATGAATAAATAGAATCATATTTTATTTAAGTATAGGCGCCATCTCTTGCTAGAATACATCCCAAACGTAAATCGTGTTACAGTCAAAAAATGTGTCGTATTTATTCCACATACAAAACGCGTGTTCGATTTTAGGAAACAATTACTTTTGTTTCTTAGCGACGGGAAAATGAACAGCTGTGAACTCATAATTGTTTTAATAATTACGAGATCTATCATGTAGTAATAAACTGCTATTGTACGTTTTTTTTTTATTTTATGCTATAACGATAAATAATCATTTTACAAAAATTAAAATAATGGTATGATGAAATAATGAGTTACATTATAATAAAATGATAACTAAGCTTACCGCAACTTGGCCAGGTACGTGTGAATTAATATATGTATGCGTATAGAAAAGAGGGGGCTTGCATTTCTTTGCATTGAACGTTAAAGACAATTTTGTAAACCTCTTAATATTTTCCTTAACTGAGCAATGACATGAACCCGTAGCTCGAGGATATTTTGACTAACTAAAAAAATATTTAAGGTTTCTATTCCTGATGTGATAAATTTAAATCTCTATAGCAATTTGTATGTCATAAAATATATACGTCCGTCTCTGACAATCATTTTTATTTTCTAGAACTTCGATAAACATGTTACAAAACGAAAAAGGAAGTTGTGACATGCAGACAGGCTTGCGAACGAACCGGAAAGTACTATCGAAGCTCTTAATAGACTGGGTAATCGTAGAATGTTAGAAAACGATATCCGACTCGCCGAAAATGCGTGCAATCGTCGTAGCGGTAACGAAACGTTTCAAACAACAATTATACCGGGAAAACGGCCGCGGGAGAAACAAATACAGCGCGAATAGGGAGACCCGCGCTATTTTTGACCGTAACGCCTAGAAAATAAGTGCGGTTACGATAAATTACTGGAAAGCTTTTTTGTGTAAACGCGCAGAACTAACGTTTCGCGCTGTAAAAACGTCCATCGCCGTATTGATGTATCCCGCGGCTTGTCCGGGCCGCCCCCGCGCGGATTCCGCGCATGTGGGCGCTGACTAAGCCGCGAGTTTTAAGTGCGCCCGCCCACCGCTGTCGCGGCGTCGATGGATCACTGAGCTACGAACGAACGGTCGGATCACTCTACGTACGTGAACTGGGAATTATCTACCGACTATCTAGGTCGCTATCCTGATTTAGTATTGTCGCATAGGGTATCGATCGCTCCATTGCTGTCGCATAACTTCTCCCAATCTTTTTCTATCAGACTGAAGGATTTAAGATTTGAGCCCTCCGTACTGGCCCGGGGCGGATCGGCGGCCGCTGACGGCCGTCGTCGTCGATGCGTTGTCAGCGTCCAGAACTGGCAGCTTAATGCGTTATCAGGGGTACGGAGCGTGTTGTAAAATTTCCTCTCTTACTTATTTCTGATTATCGAAATCGTCGTATGGTAATTGTCGAAAAAATTTACTTTTAGAATTCCGTGTTATTTTCATGCATGGCAACCGCACATTATTAAGAATGAACGAAGGTCACCGACAACAAATAAAAACAGTCGAACCCCATAGTCCTAAATAAATCATATGCTTCGACAGTCTCGCACGCATTGTCTTGGTAAATATAATCCGAATTAGTATGAGCCCGTAGATACCTGACTTAGCGAAAGGGCATTAAAAACACAATTCAAGGTTCCATTTGCCCTTTTAGGATTCGTAAGTCAAACAATTTTTTTTTTTTGTCTTTAGTTCGTCCGTATATAATCACAATTATTTATATCTATAACCTCTGAAATATGAAAAAAAAATGGCTTATTTAGCATTTTTTCGCGTATGCCTACAACATGCCTTAATACAAGTATATATTGCGATCACGTATTATATTTTTTCTGCCTATCTACTAAGCAAAGATAATGAAGTTAACACTTGTTTTGCATAAAGGTAACAAGGGAGGAGAAAGGTTGTGCCTAGGGCTCATTTATTTGAAAACTCTTGTTTTTTTCTTTATAATAAATATTAAATTATCTACTCAAACCAGTGAAAGTAAATGAAGGTTTCGCTTATATATATTTATATAATAAAGAAAATGTATAAAAACAACCTATTCCTTTTAAAATGTAACCTGAGTTATATACAAATACACGCAATCACTTTTGTCTGTGAATAAAAGCGCTTTAATTTGTACACGATAATATACACATATTTGACATGAAAATGTTATTCATAACACAACTACTAACATCACAAATATAAACGTCTATACCAAAATACAAACATCTGTATAAATATATAAACAACCAACATCCAATGGGCTTCGCTGTTTCATCGCTTCAGAACGGTTAAACGAATTTATCTACATTTATTTAGAAACAGAGAACGCTTACTTTAATCTGCAATTAAAAATGTGGTGTCTGATAAAGAGTAAAAAGATACTAACGGCTAAAAATGTAGACTGATTTTTGATGCAATTCAGCATAGAGTTAGCTGAACTTTGTAAAAAATATCCTATATTGCTTGTCATTCCTTCTCGAATACAAAGGTGTGTCATAGGTAAACTAATAAATTATTTTAAATAAAATATAAAAATAGTGAGTTATTTTAAATGAATTTGATTAAATTAGTATAAAATAAGGTTACCGAACCTGCCATTCATATAAAATAACTTACAAGAATGTATATTCGAGGAAAAACATCTAAATTGTTACATTCTTAATTAAAATAATGCATTTCTAATACAACAAACCGGAACAAGATCAACACGGCAGCTGATGTCAGCAAAACTTGCTTTGGGTTTGCTACAAAATCAATGGATGTAAATACATACGAATGTTTGTTATAAGTGTAAACGAGCAAAACGGTATGTGAAAATTATAATGTGATATTTTAATCTTTGTGCCGCTCTAAAATTTTGAATGATTCATCAACGATTTAAAAGGTTCATACCAAACTGACTTGTAACACATATACATTTCGATAATATTTATAGTAAATTAAACCAAAAAAAAAACGTATACAAAAAAAAGACAAACTAAAAATCACGAAAGAGGGCATTAAACTTTTCATACTTAAAAATAACATTACATCGTTACAAACAACAAATTCACCATGTCGTGTCTATTTATCACCACAGATTTAGTAATATTATAACTACTGTTTTATCCGTTAACTAAAATGAGACGAACCTTTTAGGCTAACTTCTAACATACGCAGGTATATTAGAAGGAGACATTTCCTAATAGGTTATTATTATAATTCATTTAGTCGTTTGCGATATTATTCCGGACAAACAGACAGATAGACAATAAAAAAGAATAGCAACTATTTTTCGAGCGTTGGTGGGAAACTCAAATGAATCAAAATAAAATAAAACGGTTTATGTTTTTTTTTAAAGCCAACCTGTACGATAAACACTTTAGGGGACACGAGAAGAGAAGACTCGTAAATTTTCATTTACAGAAAAATTTTATTTTAATAAATAAATCTAAAATCTGTCACTAGGTGCGGGCGAATATATAATTCTTAAAACTGCAACAATTTTAAATTGGCAAAATAGCAGTGATGAGACGAGACGTAGAGACAGACAGACAGGCATCGAGCACTTGTTATATCGCCTTTTTTTACTTTAAAAGACGATAAAAAGCTTCATCGACCTTCAAACGAATCTCGACATCATCAGGCCGGCGGCGTTGCGATGCAGCGAGCCAGCGGTTGCCCCAGCTTCTTTCGTCATGCGATTTTGCGCTTTCGACCCTGAATTCGATTGGACTCCCGACCTCGATCGATTTTTCACCGATCGATGTATATTTACTATCGGCACGCTTTGAATAGCCGCCGCCCGCGCCCCTCCTTCGCAGAATTCTCGTGGGAGTTCGTAAAGTCCTTGCCTAGTGTTCTCGTGTTTCGACTACACATTCCTGTATGATTCGTAAAATGTAAATACGGCATTTTGTATTCATAACGTATCGACGTTACAAAGTTTTTACGTCGAGAGGCAGCCGGTATGAGTTTTGCACGATTCCGATGATCGTGTTTTCCTTTATCGGAGATTTAAAAAAAAATATATAATTTTTAAGGATAAATATGAATTTGGGTAATACTGATTATGTTAAATGAATGAAAAAATGACTAAATCGTTAAACGCGAGCGGCTAAAAACATCACACGTGGAAATCGATTTTATGGAATTATATTTCAGTATACGAATAAATTGGCTTTATTACACAAGACCTAGATATTTAAATGCGTAGGCTAGATACGGCAATCTCCTTTTTTCCACGATCTGCAAATTGACCTGTATTGAATGAAACCGCCGGCCCGTGACCGTAGACAGGTGATAAAATTAACGAACACTCGAGCGAATAGGTACTTCGATCGAATTAATTGTGATGCACGTTTTGTTGGGCGTAAATCAGTGTTTACGGGCCATATTTTTTACATCTCAATTAACGGCGAATGTTTGTTTATATTCGGCATTAGCGGGCGAATACCCGCGCGAAATGAGCTGTTGGCCTTATAAATTATACACACGCCCGACCGATATTAACGTAAACTTCTGCACGTCTGTTTGGAAAAATTTTATTTATAACCGAAAACTGAAGGGCTAGCATTTCATGTGAAACTCGATGGTGGAGCGAGTCGAACACACCGACTGAGAGAGGTCAACGTATCGACGGACATTAACTAAAATATTGATGAATTCAGAAATACCAGAGAAATTTAAACAGGGTTACGAACAAGCAGTGCAAAGAATACTCAGTGTGACGCAAGTTTTTGAAATCAAAAAAAAATGCAATTTTTCACAAAGAAAACCCAGTATTAAAAATTGTTATCTATTTGGATGTGTTTTTGTGAAGCAACGAAATGTTATTTGATTATTCAGATTCGTAGACTCCATTGTACCGGCTTCTAACTCTTGTGGAACTCGTGTTTGTCTCGCTATGAGTTCTAGTTTAGAATTAGATTAGAAGAGAATTTTCAAAGGCGTCTGTCGATCCTAAAAGCAATTTCGATGACTCGTAAGAGAAAATAAGGGAATGAGTCGTACTAGGTAGATCAGATGGATACGAAAGACGTTTAATTTTTATTGCTGTGTATGGATTTATAATTGTAATGAAAAAAAAAAGCAAACGAGTACTTTTTTACATTATTTACAAGAGTTGATAAACACTCAAATATCGTTTAAATAACTTTTTATGGTGTTAGTTTAACGGTGATTATAATTCGTGTGATTCCTGTTTCAACTTCTTTTATTTTCAAGTGTGAAGCAATGCCCCGTATTTTTTTATAGGCAACCAATTCGAAATAAACTCATGTATAGATAGAATGTAAACTAACTTCACATAATTTTGACACTTGCGCCGCTTGAATAGTCAAATGATTATGATTATGTGGTAATAGTCAGTAATTAGACTTTTTTATACGTGTGAGAATCTGAATGAGTACTCTACGTCTGGGGACAACCGAAGAGGACGACGAAGACGGTTGGCTCGCTGTTTAAAGAAATGCTACCTCTTTTTGTAGTCGAGCACCGCCTTGAAGACCAAAAAGGTAGTGCACGGGAACACGTGCCGTGCCATCCTTGACCCGTAGAAAGACGGCGACCTTCCCCGAGCATCTACCATCCTGGAAACTGTAGGAAGGAGTGCACAAGAGCGTATACACGGCCCCTACTTCAGGTGTGCTGGCGTTGAAAACCCAGTTCCTGGCTTCCTGTCGCCTGCTGCCACGACCTCTCACGACTCGACGTCACTCGTTATCGTTAGCACGAAAGGCGGCAGCGAGAAATTGTTCTAATGTTGGACGTCAGCGCCGCATGGTGATTTTTGTATAGCATCTTATAGAGACAAACGATTACGGAAACTATCAGAAATTAGGTAATCATCGCAACCCATGAACCTCAGAGGAGTTATAAGAGTGTTGTTGGCCTATTAGAATAGTATATCTGATTTAATTAAAATAAAAAATATTTTTATTTCATAGGTTATAAAATAATACTTGAAATACGTCATAATTGTTTGTGAACTTCACTTTACCACCCGTTCGGAAGGCAGTTTTCCTTCAAGATAACTGAGTAAATCACTTAAACGTAGCTCTATTTTAATTTTATCATGGATAGCCAAAACAAATATAAAACCATTGATTAACGAATGGTAGTAGTAGAACTTGGTAGTAAATCGAGACGCCTATGTCCATGGATAATTGGTTTCAAAATATTCGGAAATTGTATAATACCCTTTTTATTCAGTGACTTTTTAATAATAGTCATAAATTTACATAATGGTAAATGGTAAATCTTATATATCCATAGGGACCTTGTTGTACATTCGTACACAGCACTCCCTAAATCATTTTTTTGCCTCTAAATAAATATTTGTATTCAAAAGAAGATGTTCGCTTTTGAACGTCCAAATTATAATATTCAATATAATCAGTTCTATTCATCGGTTTGGAAAATACAAGGAGGAAAAAGTCGGCGAGGAACTCTTCAAGGCTGTTTTTCCTTTCATTGCGATGCTTGAAGCCGTTTACGAGAGAAAAGGTTTTTACTGACGGAAGGACGGACGGACCCTTTTTTTAATATACTATTTGTTTTACCACTACTAATTTAATTTTTAAACTCTATGGTTAATAAACAAATGGTAATACGACTTTTTTTTTATATTGTCTTGTCATTCGAGGAAGTATTAAGGTGGTTTTCTAACTCGTGCATTACATGACACAGAGCTATTTCACCCTAAAAAGGCCTCGCTGACGTAACACCACCCTCGATCATATAAAATAGGAAAAAATTGTTAAAGTTTGCGCCTAAAAAGAAACTGCAATAGCTACGTTGACACAAAAAACAAAGAGCATTATCGAGGCAAACCCTAGGCTAATGATAGCCATCAGATAGTTTTTCGGGAGCAAACTTCTGTAATAAAAAAGTTCCACGTGGGCAGGTTTAATGTTTGCGGTACTCGGCGTGGCTTGTCTCCAAAATTAAGTGACTCGTATTCCGTGCCCTGCCTAAATTTTTAGGAAAGTTATAATGACTTCACGAATAAAAAATCCATTAAAAATATATTTTACTTTTGTGTTATAACCTATATTTTGGTAAGAAGTACGACTGCCCTGTCTGCGAAATTTCAGGTTGATCATATACAACACACACACACACACACACACACATGCACGCACGCACGCATGCATGCATGCATGCACGAACGCACGCACGACTTATTAAAAGAAATATACAAAAAAAAGAATAATAATTTTCTTTTATGAAATATAATCACATAAGATTAATAATTCTATATTGTTATTATATCACTATAATTATTAATATATAATAAAAAATGTGTAAATAAATAAAATAAATAGAAAACCTTGCAGTAATAATTTAGAGGAAATGCTTAGACACTAAACTGATTTACAATATGCTGCATGTGATATTCTGTAGATCATTCTTGCACATCGATATATAAAAGATCTTTGCTATAATAAAAAAATTGGTTGCCTGTAAAGTCGGTATACGGGCGAAAGTTTTACGTGACAACGACTTTGAATGGTAAAATCATTTTAATGTGAATATTCATTCGTATAGTAGGAAGAAGGATGAAATAATAGTAACAATTTAAAACATTTATCTATACAAAGAATTATATTTAAAACATTAATTTATACAAAGAATCTCGCACTGAATTTCATATTAACAAAATTTTATTTTTACCTTTACACATACATACGTATTTATATACAAATATACATACAATAACTTGCAATACATTTGCAAGCTATGCACTAATTCTCTAGTGGCGCGGCAGACCGATCATAGGTGCAAGGCATTCGGCGGGCCTCTCTCGTTCGGTGACTCATCGTAACGTTACCGAGCGTTACACTTTTCATAAGTGACTCCCAGCCGCAACCTAATTTAAGACGTTGTCACGTCAAAATGATATTATCTTAGCAATGTTGATCCTCGAGAAATAAAACGTCATTTCGTATCGCTTTTCAAAACAAACCAAGCTACGACGCAAGCGACTTGCGCATGTGTTGATGCCTATGTCAAATACCACAGAATTCGACATCAGCGTCACCTTACGGTACGCAAACATTAGGAATTATTGTAAGGAAATCATTTATTTATGAACTTCTCTACTGAACTAAACTGATTTAAAAATAAAATATCAATGGAAGAAAAATACACGCGTCGAATATAAGATGCGCGATCGTTATGGTCCTCAGATGACGTTATATTTCTTAGATGAGAAACATAACGATATCTCTTTTGTTAACACTCGATATCGCTCCCCCTCTAATTTGCTACAGTGAAGTATATAATATATGATAATCAGTCGTTAAGTAAACTCTAATAAGATAATAAGACTTAGCGTATTTTTTTTCCTACCAATAAATTTACTATAATAATAAATAATGAAAACACATTAATAAAACTTATTGGACGATTAAAGATCACAGATTTATTATAAGCTTTCAAAATTTTAATTAGAATAGTCGCTAGCGACCCTTAAACCATTATAGATCCTACACGTTCTTTCAAAATGAAAAATGATTAATAAAACCTGATGAACATTTTCAAAAACTTATTCATTGATACTACATCAATCATAATTCGTTTTTTTTTCTTTTTCACAATAATATGGCGTCTGGTTGTCGCCATATTGAATGTTCATTACTATCATGTCTTTATTAACGCTCACACAAAATTAAGACAAATCGATCGACGTAAGAATCATTAAAATCGGTTCATGCGTGAGGTCTTTAGAGTGCTGTAAAGGAACAAACAAACGTACATACATACAGTGAAACCTGGTTAGGTGAGACATCAAGGGATCTGCGAATTTGTCTCACTTACACAGGTATTCCCCTTACCCAGTTTCTCAGATATCCATGTATATAAATAAATATCTGTCTCATTTACAGGGTTTCAAATAATAGTACAGGCTTAAAATTAGTTAAGTGCGGAATTTGGGGGTAGAATAAGAATAAGTAAGTAAAGTTACTGAGTTACTTCAAATAAAGTTCCCTCGATGCCTCAGTCATAGAGATAACTATGACAATAAAATAGAAAGAACGAATCCCAGATATAGAGGTTTGCTTCGTCTCACTAACAGAGGTAATTTAGTGCCAAAGTCTTGGGACCTCAGCATGAGTTCTAGTTATGGAGGCTTCTCACTTATCCAGGTACCACTCAACCAAGTTTCACTGTACTGTACATAGGCTGACAAAGACATCACCCTTTTTTGCGTCGCGCAGTCGGATAAAAATCAAGCAAATACAGTATTGTTATAAATGAAATAAATCTTAAACATAATCCATACTACTATTATTACAAATGCGAAAGTAATTTATTTTTTCGGTTATAAGTTAAGCCCCTGAACCGATATAGATAAAATTTGTACTGCGATTTACAAATTATTTAAACATCGATGCTTCTTTTGTTTAGAGTACGATTTTCTCTGACGTTCATTGTCGGATTTTTTGGTGACGAAAGTATAGTCTTAATGAGGTTGCTATTGAGACTTTTTGACATCGGCAGATGTGTAATGTTGAACAAAATAATACAAGACATTGTTTATGAGCTAAAATTACGAAGTAATATTTCTTTTCCCAAAGACTGGACCATCTTCCAACAAAATTTTGACTCTAACTAGTTTTCTTCTGTCTGCAAAAAAAAGGCATATACCAAATAATTGCTCATGAGAACTTTCACTAAAAATATAACTAGTGTATGAATTATATTTTGAGCGTATTTATCGTTGATGATAACAATTTTTGCAATCCATAAAAATTTTCTGATTCCAAACCAATCGAGACATAATTTCACGTCTGAGCTACAATAATCATCTATTTTGTCTAGCAATATGGAATCATATTCAACATCAAATTATACCTACTAGTTAATTCTAAAACTATGTAATCTAAGTTCTATCAAAACAAGCTTTTGTAAGGTGAAAATCTTCACCATGAATACGTTTATTAATTAAACTTGCTGTTGCCCTCGACTTCGCTCGCGTGGTGGTTATGCAACATAACAATGTTTTAAAAAGACATGAAAGTGTCCTTCATTTCTTCGTTGTCTTTTATCACTCATAGAAAATCTTAGACGTCATGTTATGGGATCTTTTTAATCTGTAATGTGCATAGCGAGATATTTTCTTTTACATGAATTTTATTGATTGAAAAAAAAATAAGAAAGTTATTGGTAGTTGGACACATTTTTTTCGGTGCCACTAACACTGTCAAAAAATCTATCCAGAGGGTAAGTACCTATTATGCAAGAAGGTATAAAAAAAAGTAATATATATGAGTTAAGTATTAAACTCAAATATATTGTGTTGTAGTACGGAATCCTCGGCGCTCGAGTCCGATTCGTACTTGACTTTTTTTATTATTTGAAGGTTAATCACAATTTGCCCAAAAATGAAAAATATTTAGGTTAATAGATTTTGTCAATCTTAATAAAAGAAAACTTTTTTTTATGTATAATTTCTTTTTTCCTCGAAAGTCGATTGAGTTAGACAACCGAAATTTGCAAATTTTATTATTCAATTTGCATCTGTTTAATTTTCCAAGTATTATTTAAATATCTTCCAAGAGCTGATTCACCACGCCCTCACCCCTTGAGCCTTTGTAAATGAAACGAGGTGGGCCAAAGAACAGATCAAAAGTAAAAGAATGGGTATTATATTCTCAATCCATGCTTCAATATATCTCTCTTCATTATACACTTCACAATTTTAACCTAAATTTTAACAACTAATAAGAATTTATATTGTACAATGTTTACTAATGAAATTGCCGCTTCGAGGTGATCCCGAGACAGACTCGTTACCCGTTATTCAAAGGACCTCCCTGCTCGAAAGGCGTTATAAACCATAATAAATCTAAGCATAAACTTTTATAGAGCGGGAAATATATAACGCAGCAACGTTGACGCGATAGGTTTACTACCACGCCCGTAGCGCTCTTAAATTTAATGGACCGATTTATGTGTCCGAGGCCCCAAATACTTGACTGTACTCGAGGCGGGTGACGCGCGGACTTCAGGACATTTTCAATTAGAAGGCTTTCACGCCAGAATAGCTCCTAAAACGTTATTCTGTTCGCTATTAACAGTTGAATTAGTACGGAATTACAATTGTTTACTGAGTGCTAAATAGCTTCAATGAAATAGTTTACCGAGTGCCGAATAGCTTGAACGACAATTCGTGAAACGGGCGGCATTAGGCAGTACATACACTAACAGACCTAAAAAAAATTGAATGGTTGATGAATTTTAAATCGATAGATTGAAAAGGTATGTGACATATTCTGATCAGAGCCGACGTTAGCTTTGTTTACATGATATCTCAAATTGTCCACGTGCTCATGTTAACATTTCTTTGATTCTCAGAAATACTAGACTATCTACTGCATATCTAATACATACATTTACTCATCGTTATATGCCTCATTGCAGGGTCGATAATTCAAATTATTAATTCAATCAGAGGGACTAATTTTTGATCTACCATCTTCATAAATCTAAGTAGATGAAATCGATAGCCTTGCTTCCTTAAACAATAAAAATTAATTTAATTATTTGATTGAGATGCAAGTCTTGTAGAATTAGCTACGGAAAGTATACGCCCTTTTGCCCTTGGAAAACTCAATGTGTTGTTTCATTTACTGTTATATTACTTCGCACTTTACGATTGTATTTTACCCATGGATTGATAACTATGAAAATCGGGAAGTTATTAGTTTTACCCCGGTTTTCGGAAATCGAGTTTTCAGCAGATCTCAACGTTTTGAAGCCCTAGGAAGCGTCCTTGACTATTTTTATGATGGTGTACGTATGTTTGTGTGGATGTGTGTGTGTGTGTGTGTATGTTTGTAAACTTCTTATAATATTTACGA